>JAPESX010000498.1:0-17491 GCA_029590615.1 Nemania bipapillata | reverse complement strand
AAACGAGGGGAAGAGGTTGGGATGCACACACTTTGTTGATAAATATCCGATTCACGTCCTGCGCTTGTCGGAACATATACTCGATGTAGTGCTTATTCTCCTCCGGGACATCGTACGCCGGGATGCTGCGCATCGGCTTGGGAAGGCTGAAGGGCAGATCATCACATCCTTCCCAGACGCCTCCTCTTCCACCGTTATTCTCGACGCCGTACGGATTGCCGACATTCCCTACGAGTCCGATAGGCACCACGTCTACGGGCGTCTCATCGTACGATAGGATTCCCTTTGCCATGTGTTTGCCTGCCTCAAGCCCCGCACTCGTATACGGCACGTACGGGAGGAAGCAGGTCTCTGGGAGGGTTGCCCTGATGTAATAGTTCCCTGCCGTCTGGTTGGCCGTGATGACAATACTCGCCCGCTGGCCGATGTTAAGGTACACTCCGCGCGCTGCAATGGGTGAGATTTCTATGCCGTCCAGTTCTATTATCGACACCGTGTGGTTGTCGATACTGAACCAGTAGGAGAAGAATGATGACGAGTTAATGAGACGGAGCCGCACACTCTGTCCTGTGCGGATCTTGGTGGTGTAGAGCCGCCCTCCCGTACATCCGACTTCCCGCTTCGGGGGAGAAGACGGTGGCTCATTTGAGCGTGACTGAGGGTATGTTGTTGAGGCCACGGTGCAGTCGTACGTATTCTGTCCGTTAAGTAGTATATTATCCGCGAGTGGCTCAACCCCCGACTCAAATGGCGCCCAGTTGGAAGTTGAATTCAGGTAGCTTGGTAGTAGCTAAATCCCCGTTTAGCCAAAAAAATAAATCAATAAAACAAAATAGCCGCGATTGCCGGAGAAATCGAGACGTGAGAACCAACGCATAGGAATCATCAGATATCAAACCTACCACAGATCCATGCGTATGATAGACATCACTAACAAATATGATTTTCTCGTCGTCGGTTTCGGGGACCATCTCCTCTCGATCATGAACCACCTGTATTCCATTATTAGCTGCCTCTCTCTTGGTACAGTCCATATCCTGCGGCTTAGATCTAACTAACAATAGGTCCGTATAGGCCGTCGCTGTATTGCACTGATGAGTGAGCATGCCACCAGAAAGTCCCCCGCTGTCCAACGATTCGAAATTCGTACGTAAAACTGCGGCCTGGTGGAATACCACACTGGGAAACACTAGCAACGCCGTCCATCCAGGTCGTGTTTTTTTGATCGATGCCGTGCCAGTGAAGAGTGGTGCTCCATTTAGACATGAGATTGTTGACGTGTACTCGGACTTCAGAACCCGCGTTTGCCTGGTTAGTAAAACTGCGCCACGGGGTTTCGTCTGCGAGTGCTAGGGAACCCGAGGACAGGGAGTCGAGAGCTCTCCAGCGTTTTCTCATCCCGAAAGAGAAAGCTCACTGACAGCAACGAACGATGGGCAAGAGAGAAAGAACCCAAGAATCGCTTACCCGTATCGCCGATACTTGCCTCGATCAGCGGCCCAGGAGACTGGCCATTGGCAAGTATCATGGGCTTTTGAAACCCGTCGGGTGCTGCGCGCGCTTCAGAGATGTCGAATATGTACTCACGCGTTCGAGGATGGTCTGAGACGACGAAACCAGTGTCAAGGTCAAGTTCTCTTGTATTGATGAGCTGCTCGGGCGAGATCTTCTCGAAGTCTTCTGGCATCTTATCGTACCCGTTGTAATTGAATTGGGCTGCTGTAGGTTTATTCCAGTAGTGCCTCCATCCCAGTCCAAGCCCGAGACCAAGCGCTAGCGCGGCGATAGAGACAAAGGTAATAGTTGTTATGAAGAGACGTGATGGGACTGTCCGTCGCCGCCTGTGAATATTCGTTGCAAACCTAGGCAAGTTTCTGGGACTATTCCATGGCGCATCGTGCCATGAACTGTCCAGTATAGTGCCGTCCTCGTCATCATCCATCTCTTCTAGGACCCTGCGTTGCTAGACGGGCGCTGGTTAGGGATAGTCACGTTAAATAACGAAGCAGGCCCTACAGACGCGTGCTCGAGGAGGCGGGACGAGAGAGTGCATCGCGTTAGAGTAGCTAGGGAGATCCGGACTCTCGTCCGATCCACCATGGCTTGTCGCAAAGCACGATAAAGTGAGACAACGTGTTTTCTTGTTTGTTTGTTTGGTTGTTGTTTTTTTTAAAAAAAAGAAAAAAAAGAAAAAACAAAAACCATAAGACCCAGACTTAAATCGCCAGAGGAGGAGAAATACTTCAATTACTCGGATGCTTATACTTCTTTTGTAGATAGCAGTACGTGTAGCTATATATTTCGTCATCGACCAAAACCAAACCATCCTTTTTTCTTAGGTTCAGGGGATGGTGTCGGTTCCGCCTCTAACTCGATCGTCGCCGCCGGCGGTTTTCCATCGTAGTTGATGTAATTCCAAGCAACATCGAAGAAGAGTGGCTTCACCGGGATAGGCTTGATTTGGGGAGGATAGTCAACCATATTGTCCAAATCTACACCCTCCGCCGGGTACTCTCGGAGTCTATCTACTAGGTGGATCCTGACTTGCGACGCTGTTGATTTTGCCTTCTCTCCTATATTGTCAATCTCGACAATGGCACGACACCTCTGTAGCTCCCCCTTGAGGAGGTTATAGAGGAACTCGATATCCGTCTTGCGAATCTCAATACTCAAGATGGCGGACTCTGACGAAGACGCGCCATGCTTAGAGAAAAACGCAGCAGATTGCAGGCTCTGGTCGTATGCGTGTTTAGTAAGAGCCAAGGCATTGGATGCCTGATGTACCAAGGAATGTGAACGTGCGATGGATAGACACCTAGAAGTAGCACATTAGAATGATCTATGAACCCAGCCATTTATCTTTACTCCTCTTCTCAGGGATGTAACCTACTTGAGGGCATGGAAGTACTTGGCGGTTGCGTTTAGTTGTTGCAGCAACTCGTCGTCGGCGGCCACGCCGGGGAGTTCTTTAATGGACTCGAGACTTTGCAGAGTGGCATCGTAAAGAACCACCTTTTCTTTCAGGCGAGCTAGTCTCCTTCCAGGGGGTTCGATCTTTGCTTTCCGCAAAGACGCATCCTTCTTTGCCTTTCGTGTAGTATTGGGGGCAGAGTCAAGCAGAGCACCGTCATGTTCGCCACTGAGGACACGGTTGCGGCCGATTCTCCAACTAATCATCTGGTAATTGACAGCGGTGCGGGTGATCTGCAGGCTCTGTATGCGGCTATCGCTCTGCGACACGCCCTCGTCCTTCAATTCATCAATGGCATGTTTCGTAGCGTCGGCCACATCCTGGCTGGCTATGAGGACCTCGTCATAGGCTGCTGCCATTTCCTTGGGAAGCACTATGTCGGAAGACCTCAGCTTCTCAGCTAGGCGGGCAGAGGCCGACTCGGTGGAAGCTATAGCGAGGGCAATGGAGGCATCTTCAATCTTGACTTCCCGTGATCTCCATACGATAGTGTGGGGCGCATTTGGGGCGTCAACTTGCCCCTTCTCAGCATCCGAGTCACTCTGTTTCAACAGGTTAGGCGCCAGCTTGTTTATCCGACTGACAAGAAGCTCGTCGGCCAGGGGAAAGGCTTTTCGAGCAATAGTAGGAATCGCCAAGGTCCGCGGGACCTTGCTCTGATAGGCGGCATAGCGGATTGAGGGATCAATCGTCTCGGACAGGAGATCCTTCACAATATCGCCTCTTATAGATGTCACCAGGGCGCTGTATATAATGCGCGCGGTTGCATAGCTCCTCAAACACCCCTCCCAGCTCTGGCTTTCGAACTCGACGGCGCCTCTCACCATGGCCGCATAGGCCTGTGCCTCGAGGATATCGGTGTCCGTAGCATTCGTAGTAGCAGGAGTGCCGGAGAGAGTCTGAGCTACATGTTCGGCAGTGCGGGCGCCTTTATCGAGCCTCGATATTATATGCGAACGTGCTCGACCGGTGATTCCTTTGGCATCGGCTGAGTGAACAGCCTTGAGGCGCATGGCATGGGCCCAGGCCCTCTCGGCCGTGAGAAGAGCGAGATGAAGAAATCTGAGGAATTCTAGTGAGCGGCGATGAGGATACGATGGGGAGGAAGGGAGGGGAGAGGGCGGTATGGGTGTCCGAGGAGTATCTTAGTGCTACATACTCATGATCCTCTGCAATTTGCGCGGCGGTGACGGGACCTCTCTTGGTAAACTTGGACCTGTTCTTGGTGACGATGTTGAGCTTCTTGCGCGAAGTGTGTAACTTCTTGGCTAATAATCGATGATATGTAGCGTGGTCGCCGTAAAGGAGGGCCTGGCTCCGGGCAGAGACGACAAAGTTGGTGATGTCCATAACTTTGACCGTTCTGTTCTGTTGATACAGCTGGATGTGTTTGCAACTTGCGACAGTGATACATGTGTTCGCTACCTGATTACTTTAGTTTAATGGTGGGGTTAGATAAATACTTCCCGGGGGTAGGTGCTACCTAAAGAATACCTTTGATGGGTTGAGCCACATGAATAGCAGATAGATGTGGCTAGGTAATTATCTACTTCCTAAGTCAATTGACAGGCACGAGCTTAGGTACTGGATCGAACGACCACCCCACCTCACTCACCATCCAACCAGGTCCCTGGTACTACAAGGACAAGGATTATCGGCAATAGGTGCCATAATTTGTACTGTTTAAAAAAAAAAACCCAGACAGCCTACTAACCACTATCTCCATCGTCATCGACGTCAGTGAGCTCGCATCTTTCCTTCTCTCTTTTGCACCCTCTAGGCTCTAAACACATAGCGAACGTTGTAAATCTCCCATATACTTACTACCTGTATACTTAAGACACGCTAAGGGGCTCTTTCCCTATGATTGGGGTGGTTACTTCCTTCCAATGTAAGTCGATCCAGTGTGCTTGTATTCTTAACACCACGCCTTTGCAATGGCAAAAACAATACGAAATAAAACAAAAGATAGGAGAGGAATGACCGTGCTGCCGCCTACTGTGAACCTACCTGTTAACTTTTATAATCTAGATCCCCTAGACAGACCATCTCGATTCGCGATGTCTACGATGCCCTGAATGTGCTCCCTCCCTTCTACCTTCTACCTTCTACCTGCTGTGTCTAGGCCCCCCCTCCTTTCCGATTCATCTGCCGTTGTCGTTGTCATTGTCGCTGTCGCTGTCGTTGTCGCTGCCGCTGCCGCTGCCGCTGTCTCGACGTTTCTAAGACACCGTCTTCAATGCTGGAGAGGACAGCCGCGTGCTTGGAACCATGCGGACTTCGAGTTCTCCCGCCTCACAAGAAGGCTCTCCGATCTACGCGGCAGCTACATACGACTTTCTGGCAACATGGGGCTGCTGGCATCGAGCTCACCACGGCCTGGCAGGCACTGATGCATGGCACCGTGGATGCTACCTCTGCCTTGCTTGAACATGCTAGAAGAGGCCCGTCCCTTAGCGCTTCGGCTTTCCTTCTCGACTTTTTATACCCGAGTGGGGCTGTTGCGCTGATGAGCCGGCGCCTCTTCCCCGTCTCTTCAGACCGATCTGATCGGCTACGGGTTCGACCGGCCTCACCACGTCTCTCCCCGTCTTTACAACTCGTCCTTGCCTCGTCTGCACCCAGAAACTTCTTCCTCTAGTGTCCGTTCGCAAGCAAGAGCAAATCACCAAAATAGAGATAGGGCCGCAGCCCATACCTCGCTCTCATCAGTCGAACTTAATGCCTCGGATCCCCCTTCTCCAATTAATAGCCGCACCCATCTGGTTGCTATCAAACGCATTCTAGACCGTGGAAGCCCCAATGAGGGGGACCTATTGTGGCGTCATTATAAGGCTTTAGATGGGGCCTCCCAAAATATCTATTTCCAGCGGGTTTTAACCTTCCTTTTAAAAACTAGCCAAGAATCCAACTCCAGGAGGATTTCCGAACTGTTTAACAAGTTAGATATATCCAACTGGGACCACGATACTTTTGTTTCTGGTGTTTCCGCCGAAATCGGCTTAGAAAACTTCCCCCAAGCCCTATCGATCTTCGAGCGAGGGCTACGATCTGCAACTCTTGACAACACTGCCCTTGTCGACGCACTAGATCTGTTGTTAGCATGCGCATTGAAGTCCCCGACAATGGAATTTCTGCAGGATATTTGGAAGCTGTATTCAGAAATGGCCGCTCGGTGGGAGTTTGATGGCATTATTGCCGATCTACAGCACTCGGCATCGGTCCCTGGTATTGTGGAGAAGGCCTTGAGTTTTCCAGACTATATTGCTGAGCGGCTGAACAACCCGTCTGCCACTGAAACCGACTGCGAGGCACTTCAAGTCTTGCACAAAATCCTGGTTAGGAGGGCGCTAGTCACATGCAAGGATTCGCAGGCAATCCCCTTACTACTAATGACCAAAGATGTCTTAGCGTTCGAGGAATATCTTAGATCCGCAGAGAAGAAAGGAAACCGCAAGGTTTCCGCAGAGATATATGCCATATACAGAGAGTTGCCTAGTAGTTCGCCAAGCCATGCCGTTCTACATTCTGTGTTCAACGCTTACACAGACAAGAGCACTCCGTTTGCCAAAATGATGTCTGGTGTTAAACTTGTCTGGGACGATTGGCATAGGTTTCATAGTATGCCGTCTAGACGAGCTTACCAGAAGCACTTAGGATTCCATGCCGGTCGGGGGNAATAAAGAGGAAGTATATTCGATGTGGGCCAAGTACGTCGAGTGTTTTCGGGACGACCCTGTCGTGAACATCTTCGACGGTCAAGACGGTAGCGACACTTTTGCGCATCTGCTTCAGGTCCACGCGGTCAATGCGGAGCCAGAAGAAGCGCAAAGGATCTTCAATGACATGATAAAAAAGTTCAAATTACAACCCTGTATCTACGACTGGAACATTCTATTGAATGCGTATGTCAAGGCTGAAGATTACGAAGGGGCTATCGCCACTTTTGACCATTTATGCGAAGCAATTGAACCTGATAGGTACAGCTACGGTACATTAATGCAAATGGCTGGGTCAAGAGGCGATTTAGGGTTTGCTGTCGATCTATACCGTCGCGCCCGTAGTTCTGGTATTCTCGTCAACGATGCAATGCTTAGCAGCCTCGTTGATGCTTATTGCCAGAATGATCTCTTCAAAGAAGCCGAGGATGTGTGTACACGTGCCGCTAGCAAGGGGGTGTTTACGACCCAGATGTGGAACAAGCTCCTTTATTACAATGCTCTACGTCGAGACCTTGGGAGTATAAATAAGATCCTTAACACGATGGCGGACAAGAATATACCTTACAATCAGTTCACGTACCAACAATTATTACTTGGGCTCGCTACTTGTCGACAGTCGCAGCATGCACTCCACCTCCTAACCGTAGCCCTGAAAGAGAACGTATTCGAGGTTACGCCGACACATTTCCAGATTGTCATGGGTGCCCTTCTCCGAACTGGAGAGCCGGCGCTCGTTAAGCGCCTTTGTCTACTCATGAATGAAAATAAGATCCCCATTACAGAGGATGTCGTTTCCCGTCTTAGCCAAGCTCTCGCGCAGTGGAAAGACTTGCCGCCAAACCAGAAACGGCAGCGCAGCAAAAAGGAATGGCTCGGTGACGCGCTCCGTACCTTTTTCCAGATCTATGGACATAATACGGGAACGAAGGCTAGGCCCAAAGTTTCCTCGAGTTTGAAGGCTATAAAGCCAAGAGAATTGTTTCGATCTGGCCGCGAGGTGCTCCACTTCGGTACGATGATGTCCCTCTTCGCCCAGTTGAACGACAGCGTCCAGGTTAACGAACTCGTCGGTCTCTATCGTTACGTTTTTCAAGGCACTTCTATTGATGAGGGTATATTGCCTTTATCTATGCTCAATGCTGTGCTACGTTCGAGCCTTCAGGACCAACGACATGATCGCGTGAGATCAACCTGGCAACTCCTCTTTGAGAACGCTAAAAAGGGGGCGCGTCCCGCGGGATATCATAGTAACCTGCCGCAAGCCGCCAAAATATCGCCAAAATACCGCTATGTTTTGTCTAGCGGCCTACGTGTAATGCAAGAGATGCTGTTCAAGGAGGGCAAATTTTCCGATCTTCGCGAACTCATTAAAGAAGTGCGCGGGGAGGGCTTCGAGGTGGACAGCAAAAACTGGAATTATCATGTGCAGGTTCTTGTGCAAATGAAACAGTACAGGCCGGCGTTTGCAGTGTGCGAGAGGCTTCTGATGCCGAATTGGACAGGGTGGCACACGGTTCGCGTGAAAGAGGCTATGCGCAACGCTCTTCCTTTAGATACGCGCAGGAAGGGATCGTCTCCACGGCACCTCCGACCTACGGCGACGACGCTCTATTGGCTGGCGCAGGCTTACCTAGAACTCAATAAACTAGCCCCGTGGTCCGGTGACGCCGCTACTACTCTTGGTGAGATCGAAAGCAGCTACGTGCAAGTGATAAGGGCTATCAAGTCTATGGTTCGCGTCTACTCGAGCCTGGAAGATGAAATTTTTAGCTCGTCAGAGCTCATGAATCCCATGATGGATGACGACGAACCAGTGGGAGAGAAGATTGGGTCAGAAGCCGAAGCCGAAGCCGACGAGTAACTCACGCATAGAGGTGGATGAACCTCACATGTAGCACCTTCAGTATAGTGTATATTTTCTGTATCTCATGTCCAACGGCACAACTTGTATTTACCACTCAACCGCCGCCAATAGCGACGTACATAGTTGAACATACACACACACGCCTTATATATATGTCGACAAACACTATATGAGTTGTCAATCATCACATCTTATGGATAGGTTAAGAACTTATCATTGGACGGGTTGTGTGTACATAGGGAGCTATCTACGGTATTTCCGCACCCGGAGCATTCGTTGCCAATCTTAGCCGTGTCCGCTATGACTCACCTCGCGTTCTGTAGGGATATGTTGTCAACCTACCTATAAGTAGTAGGCGGTATTACTTATAGCACATCTTGTTACTGATTTTCCTTGTTGTTTAGTTCCGGGGCTCCAACCGAGTTTGCTGAAATTACTATCGCGGAAATTTAATTCTGAACTGACGAACTTCTCTGTTGAAGATTATCTGCTCCCCGAACGGAACAATCCATCACAATGAGCCTTCCATTTCGGCCTCCGTCTATACTACCTCCGGGGTTTACGATGTCGAGGTGTACGCCGGCAGATGTGCAGGGTATGAATGAAGTCTGGTATGCGGCTTATACAATAACTATTTTTCAAATTCACATTTAAGGCGGTCGGGGCACATCAGTTACTCCACATGGACCTAAGACTTACTTGTTGATTGATCTAGTGAGTTTTTTTCGATGCATTTTGGCGCCGGCCGAGAGATTCTATATACCACCCACGGCACGCACGGGGGAGCAAAGTGACCTTGTTTGTCCCTAAACGTATGGCCCGGCTGCCATCAGCAGATCCCGAGTGAACTATCACGATCAAGGCCAACGCCTGATCTGTCACCGTGTCCCCCCAGAGTATACAAGTTATAGCAATTCACTAGTTACTCGTTAACGCCGGCATAAACTAGATATGGATGCCTTCTCAAACTCGGAGTACACGTATTGGTGGGGGCCCATCTCAGCCATACGGTTATGGTCGGAGGAGCGTATCCTTCGCCGCTTTGCGGACCCGAACACGCAACAATTTAAAGTCGTTGACGACGCAAATGGGACCGTCGTCGCGTGGGCGAAGTGGGATCCCCCTTCCCAGATGACAGGGCTGGCTGAGGGGTTTGTGGTATACAACGAGACGTGTCAACCGATCACGACCAGCCTTACTCCTGCTACTCAGATCGAGAGGGGAGGGGGGAAAGCGGATGGCCAGGCAAGCACAAAGCGTTATGCCCCAGGTCCGCCCGAAGGCTCGAACTCGGGTCTTTTCAAAACCTTCTTCGATGGGATTGCAGACATGGAGAAGAAGTATCAAGCAGAAAAGAAACTAGGTAAGTCTGACCCATATTCTCGGCTTCCTCTTTTTCTCTTCTTATCTTTATCCTCAAGCTAGCTATTAGTGAGTCCTAGGCAATCATTACGCTTCTATCAATAGGGGGAGCATGATACAGCATGAACCTCGCTTATACCTAGGTCGTCCATCGATGCCTTCATGGCTATGCCCACCGATATGACGGTGGCGCCTTTTCGCCTTTATATATATAGACGCTGTGTCGAGGTCCGAAGACCATGAGCTAATCTACTACGGTTTATGTCAGTGCTGACACACCTATGCACCCGACATAACTACCAAGGCCGCGGTATCGGCTCCGCGCTACTCCGTAGCGTTCTCGACCTCGCGGATAGAGAGGGTCTGTCGGCGTATCTTGAAGCCACACGCGTCGGACTGCCGCTATACCGAAAGCTCGGCTACAAAGTCGTCGATACGCTCGATTTTGATCGGAAGGAGGCCGGTTTCGCCACTCCAGCTACCTTATAGTATGTGTTACCGAATTCACCCTTCCCCCTTTTCCTTCTCCCTCTCCTTTCCCCCTCTGCATTGTCCTTGATCCTGCACCTTCTACTATCGTGGTTGGATTATACATTGAAGTATTTAATTTCTCATATATATCATGTCAAATAGTATCATGATGAGGGAACCACCACGCACGACGTAAAATACGAGTTCATACACATGAAGCTAGACGATGGCGAGCACCTATGAGAACTAGTGTCTCTAGACTAGACCGACCCAACTCGGCGCGTTTCCCCAACGAGCGCCCGACCCGGCTCGGCATTCTGGGGTAACCTGTATCTCATTGTCTACTTATAGGCACTCGACTCAATATTCAAGTTTTAACAACAATGCACGGATTGTCTAGGGGCGGTAGGTCAGGGTCGAACGCATGTGCATTCGTTTTCTGTGTGTACTGTATTCATTAGGTAGCATGGCACTGATGGCATGTTGCACGAGACAGCCCGTCGGAGAATTATCGAGAAATATCACCTACGTACCAGCTACTAGCACTATACCCACCATTGCTTGTGGAACGTTATGCATACCTAAGCATCTACACACACATATATATATACGCATATTTACATATATATACGTCGATTCTATGACCTTGGCCGTCTTGACTTATCCTAACAAGTACAATTACACAAGAGTTGCAGTTGCATATTTGGCATAAACCAGCTACTGTAGGCAGACGGAGACAAATAAGCCAATTATTATATAGATAGATACTATTCCACGTGGACGATTACGTGCTGTATCCAGTCAGCAACTCAATCACCTAGCTCAACGTGTAGCCCCGGAGAGAGTAACTACGAATTTCTACACAGACCATGTATTTCGCCTCCCATCCTCTTGTCTCCCACCATTGGTTACCTCCCGGAGACTATTGCCTTGGTCCAGGTCCACGAGGGCAGAAGCCGCAGTGTATCCGCATTGTCGGATAATCAAACTAACGGGGGGGGTGGATTCTAGGAATGAAGCCGCCTGTTCAATCTCACCTCAGCCACCATTGGCCGTGGTCCGTGGTCTTTGAACGCACCGAGGAGGAGGAGGAAGAGGAGGAGGAGGGAGCTGGAGGCTAGAAAGGCTGGGCGGATATATTTACGGCGGGGAAAGGAATAATCATAATCATGCTAGGCAGGAGCGAGGCGAATATAACCGAGAGTGAAAGTCAGTCTGTCAATCAGTTGGTTAGCTACCTAGGTAGTCAGTTGTGTGTCTGCCATGTACCTGGATATGTGACGGCACACTGCATCTGAAACACTGGCGTCTCTGGTCTCTGGTGCTCGGTATCGTACGGAGGACCCCTTACTGATATGATTTACATGTGCATGTAAGTGGACATGTATTCTGTATTCTGTAGACACTCCGGTCCTTAGACATGTAGGCGCCCACGTGTCTTGTGTCCTGATTATGGCGGCCGCGTTACGCGTTACGCGTGCCATGCAAAGCGGGGGATCTTGCCTCCAGCTGGCTGTCATCAACCCCCTTCAACTCTTAAAAGATGCCCAGAGGCGACCATGTCACGTTCGATCGTTTTTGGCCCCATTTCGCTTGCGGGTAGCGATTGCACAAGCGAGACGCGCCTGGTGTTTGGTGTTTGGTGTTTATGTAGGGTGCGACGTCCGATATCGTGACTTTTCGGCTTCCCCTCTAAAAAGAAACCGCACGTGCTATATACTGTGCTTATGGACGAGCGCTCCTTATGGGCCGTATGGTATTCTGGAGACGGTGGTGCTTTTGACATGACCGTGAGCATAAAGTAGACAGGTACCTTAGTTGGGGTATTCGCCGGGGTATTGTGGATGAGTTCTCTGGAAGCTGTTGTATCCGCACAAGTCAACTCCCTGGATAGGTGATCTGAACGTCTCCCTTTCCAGTTTCCAGTGCTCTAAAGACTTGAGATGAAAGTTGAGCCATGGGGAGACTGGTGGGCTATGCACGAATCACAATCAATCATATATATCATGGCGGGTAAAATGCTCGGACCTGACACTGCAAGTTCTACCCGCCCATGTGTCACCAGTCTCTCTGTCACCAGTCTCCTGACTCCTAGCCAGTGAATAGATAGATGAGGAGGCTGAGTATATGAGTATCTGAGACACTGCATTGACGGTTGTGCGGGAGAGCCCGTCACTCGGCAAGTGGCGGTGGCAAGTGCCTATGCTCGACATTCCAGTCATTGTTTCACTTCCATGTGCGACTACATATAGACAGTGTGTGTGCATTGTGTATTGTGTAGTGAGTAATGCGTAGTGTTTAAGTATGAGATATCGTGGGTTTTGAGGAGTGACGCGTTATGCCTCCATCCATCTATCTATCTATCTATCCATCCATCTATCTACGTAGGTGCTGGGTGCTAAGTATGCAAGCAACCGGCGTCCCAGTTGATGAGAATGTGCTGGCTGCATGCTCATGGCACATCGCCCCCAGCGGTGTCGGCGACGGCCAGACCGATCACCTATCTAGCCCCCAGGTTGTTGGGTCACCTATGTACAAGGTGCTCGTCACCGTCACATTTTTCCTTTTTTTTGGTTGTTTTTTTTTTTAACATGATAGAGGGGGAGGGGAAAAAGGGGGGTGTGCGCCCGTGGTCAACATACTGCTGCTGTTTAAAAGGAACTAGCCGTTTATCACGTTGTTCACTCATGCAACACCCCGCGTCTGTATGGTCTATGTGTAGACGCAGGTAATACATGTAATATTGATCCTCAATTCCAAGAGTTGCACTAAGCTACACCGAGCGGGAGCGCTTGGATCCCGCGCGCGCGCGCTCGATCGCTGACGGTGAAAAATGCATGTCAGCTGGGTCTCTGCCGAGAATAACACGGACGTCAGACCCATGGCCTCCTGGCCTTGACAAGTATACCTACCGCTCTTACTTTTATCGGTCTCTGCAGATGTGGCCAAATCGAGCGATTCACTAAGAGACGCAACCACTTAAGTCAATGGCGTTTATTCATCGTCGACGATGGGGTCGGACGGGGGGGGCGATTTCCATTCCTGACGTGAGGTGCTTTATGTGAGTAGCATGGGGCCATTCGCCACCCCCAGATATGTGCTCCTTCAAGGCAGACCCGATACTACGCAATAAGTTGAACTTGTAGAAATTCTACCAGTAATTGGACCTCAGGTCCCTCTCATAATTACATATAACGACACCTGGTGACCTAGGTTCCTGCTTATCATCCTATGTACAAAGTATGTGGTTCGTTCTACATAGCATACCCGTACGTAGCCATATACAGGGACCGATTCGGAAGGCTTCCAAGTTTCGATATGGTCTCATGAACAGGACACTTGCTGACTATTGTGTCTGCAGCCCCTCCCACCAATACACATAGTCGGTTCTCTGTGTTTGCATTCGAACTATGGTTTTGTCATGTCAGTCGACGCGTAAGCGCAGAGGCTCGCAACCCCTTTCCGTTTGAGGTTACTCCCTCGCCACCTTGACACACCTTATGCCTTATCTCTCGCGCTTCCCTCGAGTCATATCGGTATCATCTAGGTAGTAGACTAGGATCGCACCGCTCTAGACTTGCCTCACACGTGGTGATGCTCCAAGTGGCCACCCGGTGGAATATCATGACCTCGCTCACACGGGCGAATTCATATTCGCCAAAACGACCCTATAACCATCCGGATCCTCAAACGTACTACCACATCGATCCCAGTATGGATTAAGGCTCCTAACGGGCTCGAAGCCGGCCCCTTTCATACGCGCTATGGCGCCTTGATACAGCGTCTCATTGGGCATGTAAAATACCAGCAGGTTGTCTTGCGTTGGCGCACGCCCGGCCCGATGAGAGGCATGCTGTGTGAATTCGATGTGGTAGCCCAAAGCCGGGTTCGATGGYGGCGAAGGCAGAGTTAGCAGCGCACCATCGAAGCCGTCATGACCGGTGAATGAGAATTTCACTTCGAACCCTAGGCCACCTACATAGAAGGGCAGGAGGGCCGGGATAGAGTCAGTCGGTCGGGCGATGCGGAGATGGGCTTGTGAGTCAGACAGGGGGTTGGCCATTGTGTCTATGAACGCTTTCTGGTTCCTGGTCGAGGATGTGCTATAGTAAAGAATAAAAGTAAGTTAGTACTAGACTGCACCGTGGAATTTTATCAGTGCTGATGGGAATATAAGAAGCTGAGGGGTTAGGAGTATGCCGAGGTTCGGCTTTGGTCGGCCAGCTGACTAAATTCGTCTGCACGCCTCTCTCATGTATATGGGCTCGATTTGCAGTATTCATTTATCATCCACGGCCGGATGAATGTCCCGATATGAGTCCTCATTAGTTCGTCAACCTCCAATTCAACAACACCGTGTTTTGACGGTCTGACATCGTTATGATTGTCTTGATCTTGGTAGGATGCTATCACGGCTTGAGATCCCTACTTACCTAGCCATTTCCAAGCACGCCAAGTTGCTAATTCGTCGAGGCCCGCCGAACATCTATGCCCCGTCACCTAACAGTTTTAGACAATGCTTGGATGAGAGATGCGGCCATCTACCTCATCCCTAGATAGTCTAAAGTTGGTTCTCCAACATAGACTCATCTCGTGGCACTCTCTCTCGATCTTAGGCGAGACGAGAACCAGAGCCCATATACAAAACTAGATCTAACCCTCCGGGGCTAAAGTAGTAGGAGATACAGACATGCTTACCTCTCTGAACATGGGCTGTGAACGGTTTACGATGGCTTGATACCCAGATCAAGTCCCAACAACCGGGATGCACCTTGTACAGTATGGTTGAATCTGACCCGATCCGATGGATTCTTACGGCCTAGACTAAATGTCAAGGCGACCTGAGTGAGGTGGGGGTAATGGTCTCTCATCTCGTGAGGCTGAGGGGGCCAAAGTGCCGGTAAAGTATAGATTCGCGAAGTGTCCGTCCTTGCGTCATCGACGGAATATGCCAACTTCGCGAGCCTAAACAGAGGATCATCTAGAGCCGGCGCGCACGCTTGGAGGTAGCTGGCTAGCTGATGGTGGTTGTTTCTTGAGCATGTCGTGCACGAGTTGGTCCCTCGCCCTCGAAAACCCACGTACTGTCAAGCAGAGACCTGCTATGCACAGACTTCTCACCGTGCATCGTGCATCGACCTAGTCTCACATGTCTATCACAACTTACAAGGCTAACTTTCAGCTCAAGTGATCCCGGCCATCACTACCTGGTAGACTAGTCTGTCCGCCTACATACAAGATATGGGCACTAGGCAACTAACATGGGGCCGAAACAAACCATAAGGCTGGTCTACCTATTTTAGTCGTGCTAGCGTTCTTGTCGCAAAAAACATTATACACTAGGCTCGATCCTCTAATAACCGATTGTAAATTTGGTGTCCAGGCTAGATGGCGAAGCTAGACGGTGATGGCCTCATTATGATGTAAAAATTGATTTGTTTTGGTTAAACTCGCCCGAGCGTCTGCGTCGTGACAGGTGGATACATGTAGGTATACATGTATCGCCGTATATACATACATGTAGGTGTCTGGGTACGGAAGATAGGGCTATATAACTTGTAGAGATAGGTAGCTTGCAGAATACCATGTTTTTATTAGGCGACAGCTGACTGCAGCTGACGTGCCATAGAGAGAGAGAGGCTTCTCTCAAAAAGAAAACAATACAGTAGATAGGTACCTACAGTAGATAGATGGATTATAGCCTCCATAAAAATAATAGATGGTAGGTAACGGTTTGCGACGGGAATGGGAAGGGTAATATAGCATATACCTACCTTTCTACAGTACAGGAGCACAAGCACAACTGGCAACTGACACTACTAGCTTGATTTGGCAGGCCACGAACAATAAGTTGGTACCTATCTACCTTACGTGAGGCAAAAGACAGGAGACATCTGCTGCGCGGGAACGGGAACTGTCTAAGGAACACATCGCCGTTTCTATGCGGGGCAGAGGCAGCATCACTAAGAGCAGTGCGCTGTTCTTCAGGAGCGTCCATATCAATATTCGCAGTCCGTCATTTGCCTCACTACTACCATCAGCGCCGGCATCAGCATCACCACCGCCACCACCACCTGCAGTAGCAGCAGCCTTGTCGACGCCCATTCGAAACTTTAGTGACCATCCTAGTCCAAGTCACCGTCATAGCCATACGACGACAATGGCGCCGCGTGATCCCAACACGCTCGCCAACTACGGCGAGTGGCTTACCAAGCACACTACCGTGAACTTGAAGGTGAATTTCGAGAAGCAGCGTCTCGAAGGGTCTGTTTTGCTCGAGCTAGAGTCGTTGACCGACAACAAGAGCCAAGAAGTCATCCTTGGTGAGTTGATTTTTTAATTTTTTTTCNTACTCTTTTTTCGGKANGGGGGGGAGGCCGGGTTCCCTAGCGTCGTCTAGGTATTCGCACTACCTCCTTCTGTACTGGAGTTGGTCTACTATATGGGAGCCCAATAGCGTCTACCTACCTACTGTATAGGTACATACATATAGGAGAAACTCCGTCCCCCCCCCTGCTATTCTTCCTCTGTACAATCCTCTTGAAACACGTCAGTTCTTTACTATAAATGGTAATTGCTGACCTCTATTACCTAAAGACACGAATCATCTATCGGTCTTATCAGTCAAGTCCAACTCTGCAGATCTGCAGTGGGCTCTCAAGGATCCTGTCGCGCCCTACGGCTCGCCGCTCCACGTCTCTGTGCCCGAAGGCGTACCGCAAGGCGACATCCTGAAACTAGACATTGCCCTTGAAACCACCAAACACTGCGTGGGACTTCAATGGATGACCCCGGCGCAGACTGGAAACAAGAAACATCCCTACGTCTACTCGCAATGTCAAGCGATCTTGGCCCGCTCCATCTTCCCGTGCCAGGACACCCCTGACGTCAAGTCCACCTTCAGCTTCAACATCACCTCGCCGCTACCAGTAGTGGCAAGCGGCGTGCCCGTGCCATNGGACGTCCGAGGCGATGGGGACAAGCTCTTCCGATTCGAACAGACCGTTCCCATTCCCTCCTATCTCTTTNGCCCTAGCCTCGGGAGACCTCGAGACAGCCCCTATCGGCAAGCGCTCTGTTGTGGCAACCGGGCCAGAGGCT
>JAPESX010000497.1:0-17519 GCA_029590615.1 Nemania bipapillata | reverse complement strand
AGGCGCACGACGCCGTAGTTGGTGCTGCGCGCGTNCGCCGAAGGAGGGCGCGGCGGAGCTCGCTGGAGCGCGAGAAGAGCTCGTCGACGTAGGACGGGTTGAATATTGAGTTTACGCTGGTCCGGTGTCAGCATTGTTGTCATCTTCATCTTCAGTAGTACTATTAAGATATCTCATGGGCGTAATATAAGTGGTAGGTACTCACAAGGGAGAGTCATCGCTGGGCTTGAGGAATTCGGAGCGCATTACTAGCGCCGTCTTGGAGTTGGGATACAGGTTCTGAATGTTGTTGAATATCTCGGCGGCGCTCTGTCCTGCACCGAGGACGGCCACACGGTACGGGGCGTCCCGCTGGTTTAGGATCTTAGGGACTAGGTGTGCGTATTGGGAGGAGTGGATGACTTTGGCGTGGTTGGAGGGCAGGCCCTTGGGAATGGACGGCTGGCCGCCGATGGCGAATAGGACGTTCTTGGCCTTGTGTGTCACCACGGCCCCTGTCTTACTATTCCTTGACGCGACGGTGAACTGTGAGACGGGTTCCGCGCCAGCTAGCTCCGGTGAGACGGAGATGACTTCACTGCCATATCGCACGACATCGTCGAAGGAGCTAGCACACCAGCGGAGGTAATCCTCGTACTCAACCCGTGCTGGGAGGAATGTGCTTAGGTTGGTAAACTCAACCAACCGCCCGTTCTGGTGTAAATAATTCAGGAAGGTGAACTTGGATGTCGGATCTCTCAAGGTGGCCATATCCTTGATAAAGGAGATCTGCATCTTAGCCCCTGGGAGGAGCATGCCCGCATGCCAGGCGAACCGTTGTTGCTTCTCTAAGAAGAGAACCTTTGGTGTTGTTGAGGCGCTACCCCCCAGCTTTCCCGCTTCGACGGAATCGTGGAGGGCGACGGCGATGGCAAGACTCGCCGGTCCGAAGCCGACACAGATGAGGTCATGGACTTCGGTGGAGGGGGTAGGTTTGAGGTTAGATACATTGTTGTTTCGCCGCGTGCCGTTCGCAACCGGCTCGTTAACGGCGTTATGACCTGAGTAGTTCCGCTCGCCATTCGTGACGGCGTGGGGATCGTCATCTGTAAGACTGTGAGGTGCCATAGTGTGTGAGTCTATGTGTTATATAGTTGGCTCTCTTGCCTATGTCGGTTAGATAGCGGCGGTTGTATTCCTTGCGTCTATATCCGCTATCGAGCAATGGAAATAACGATACGTATTCCGAGGGATATTGAGCGTTATAATGCGCGTTATAATGGCGTTTGGGTGACAGGAAGTTATTGGCGGGTTAGATAACTAGGTAGGGTAGGATCTTGTGAGTGACACAGCAGTCGCGGGGAGAAAGCGAGGTGACGTGACTAAGCCAGTGGGCAGGAAACTAATAGAAAAGAGAGATTTGCCGGGATTTCAGAATTGTTGGTCGGTGAGGTTAATCTTATACCCAAGAGGCACTTGGGAGACCCGTATTCTGTTTTTGCTACTACCTACATGTACTCTCCCAGCTTGTGACATGACCTAGTACCAGCCGGGAAGGCCTCAACGGGCCAGAATTAGGCCCATGAGAAGGTACTCAGGTGGGGAATGAAGTCCCTTGTTCTATTACATCTATAGCATGCATCGTGGACCTCGTTCTAGCGCCATGGAACGACCCTCTTAGAGGAGGAGATGGGCAACGAGCGACGACGTTAGCCGGCATGGCGTATCACATTTTGCAGACGGTGCCCGAAGCAGCGGAATGTATATATGTCTTAGAAATGTAAATCCACACTTCAATCGTAACTAGTCTCCTGCAGTGGGCAAGCAATCCACCCACCCTGGCAACAGGATGTACTGTATATTCGCAGGTTGTTGCGGGAGCCACCGTTTAAACCGCGGGTTTCACCTACGGGTTGATGATTGGGTCTGTGGAGGCCTACTGCTTCTTATATCATTTACTTACATACTCAGTTTTATGTATATCTCATATATAGATAGACTAGAGTCTTCTTCGCTTTCTTGCCTCATTTTTTCCCATTTTTCTTTTTTTTTAAAATATATAGAAAATCCTTCCATCATTCGGATAGAAATGATCCGGTATAGGCGTCCCTAAGCGCATGAACTATACCCAAGGGAAATAAAGAGTCTGTTCATGAAGATGATGCATATCACTATGATGCACCTAAGAGGGTCGCATCCAGGGTTTATGGCGACATCGGCATTATCATCGGATCAGATAAGATGAATCTGCATGGAACTAACTCAGGCTGCCGTAGCCCGGTTATGACGAGGTGGTGGAAGTACCTATTGTTGGCGGCACGTCGATTTTCGTCACCCCATTATAGCTGCAAATCGCGCATTCGTCTTCACCCCGCCGCCATCTACGTTTAAATCGGCTCCAGAGGTAGACAAACACTCTCTCTTTGTGTGAGTCTCGAATTCAAAGGAAAGCTCGTATTTGAACTGAGGATTATACTTGTTATAAAGCCGCTCAAGACCTTAATATCAACTCAATTGTGGACTCACTTTGATGCTGCTTTGCAAGTACAAGCATGGACTCGACAGGAACAAGCTCGCAGCTCAATTCAAAGCTCACAGATTTACGTCGGTCGACCGGTAACAGGGACAGACTAAAAATGACATCTCCGTTTCGAGAACATAATTGTAATAGAAACTGAAGGAGAAGTGGGACTACCTAGTCTATAGGCGGTTCGGCATACCAGTAGGTGCATATGCTATGGGCAGACGTTACGTTTCAACGTGCCAGTCATTATTAGCCTCGGGACAAAGTGTGAATTTTATAAAGCAGTAGACACCCTAGTCCCACGACCAGACAGGCTAAGTGAGTGTTTAAACCTAGAGGAGGGTGTTGAGAGAGGGGGTTAGGGTGTCGAATGTGATGAAGCCCCAGCCTTCGTAGATTTTGAAGACGGCAACCTTATTCTCAACACGATCCGGACCCTAGCGAGGCAGATGAGGGGAGGGAAAGCGGAAAAATGAGCTTAATCTCGGCATGGCGCTCGCCTCCGAATTTTTAGCGAATACCCAGGCAGTGTACACCAGGGTTTGTAGTAGGGATGTTCGGGAAGTTAACCTTTCCAGGTTATCAGATCTGACCCTGGTCGGTTCGTCCCACAATAATCTTATGATTGGACGGTAAAATTTTTATCTGATCATCAGATAAGATCGTGTCGGACCTAAAATGAAATCATATTTCTTGGCGTTACCAGGGTTTTCCAGAACTATCGGAGCAGCTTCGTCAAGGAGGAAGGTCGGCTGCAAACTGCGAGCTAGAAAAGGCAAACGTGCGAAACAGTTCGCAGTGCACTTTGAGACCTGCCGTTGGGTTGATGTAGCCGATTCGGAGACCATGACAGATATGGTAGCTGTGTGCATAAGTAAGCCTTAAGCCCAGCCCAGATCTGACTTCGGAATACTTAGATTATAGACGATGTGCCGGCCGTGTGATTCCCTTGGTGCTATAAAAAATGGGGATTTTAGGTATTCGTTAACAAAAAAAAAATCATCGTGGTGCGTAATACTTCTGGCGCTGTTATTATTTAATAGCAAGCACTAGAGTGCCTAGACTATAGCATTCCCACCTAGTAATATGCGAGTTCGCAAGCTTGTCGATTCTTGGGCAGATAGATTTTGGATTCACGCAGGTAGAAAACGTAGATCTACATATGCATCTGAGTACACTGAAAAAGCATCTCCGGTTGTTGTGCCAATATATATAGCCTTGTTTTGCATAAGGATAGACAGGACGGGGGGAACAAATAAGGACGGAAATTTCCTTATATGATACAGTTAATTACTTTGAGATCTCATTCTTTAGTCCATATTTCTCTCCACTAATTCTACCATCTATTGCAGCAGCGGGATATCTTGTCTAGGCAGTTCGCCAGGGCTTTGGTCTATTCTATATTTAATCTGGATATCACGACATACTGGCAGATAGATAATACATGGGTAGTGCCTGAGGAGAGTGGAGGGCAAACATACATGTACACACATATACATAGTGCCGCCCCGCCGGTAGCTTCCAGCTAGAGTAAGTAGAGATATTTGTATCCCCTCAAATTGGGGGAAAATATTACAAGGTGGGTATATGTATAACTTCTCGTCAATCAGTGAGATACGTACCTCATCTCATAAATGGGCGTACAATGCCCCAACTGATTGCTATAGTTTTTATAATACAACATATGTGTTTGTTTCCATACTACAAAGCTTATCTAATTTTTAGATATTCATTTGCTTACATACTGTACTGCACAGAGACTTTAATGGGTTTCCTGGCTCCTCATTTGCTAATACTGTCCCTACATGTATGTGGTTGCTACCTGTAGCACATGCCGGCCAACACCCGCTTGTCTACCTACTTTATGTAGGTACTTAGCCTACTATACCCATTCGTATAGTTCTCTAGGTACCTGACCCCTCACCTAAGTACCTACCTACATTGCTGGGCATATCTGCGCACTGCATGTACGCATACATACACTAAACACGACTCCTCCTCTGCCTCCTCCAAGTGCCTTGATCCAACCGCTCGTTATTTAGACCATTTACCGTGAGCGCCATTATCGGCCCCTTGCGTTGCCCTTGCGTCTAGGCAGTATCCCGTGTCTAGATTATCCCTATAGGGTGCCGTGTGCACCGTAACCTTTGTCTTGACACCCTCCATACTGTCTTGTCTTATAGTCTCTATCCTCACAGTCGGGCGCGCTATAACGGGCCAAGGTGCGCCACTGTCGGGCTTCTGTCCCTCTCCCTCTTTGCCATGCCGCTCGACCACCTGAGACCCCTGCACCTTGATGGTCTCTCTATCCTTAATGCAGAACCCAAAAGGCTCCCTGGACCCTGCTTCCTCCATGAGCTTGTCTCACTGTCGGGTAAGAAGGATGGTATTGATGGCCTCGATGAACCGCCTGGTGCCATTGACTTCCTATTGGAAAACGGTCAACGTGTCGTTCTCTCCTATCCAAAGCTGCATGCAGCATCTCTCGCACTGGCTTATAGCATATCATGCATCCTGAAATCAGCGCTGTCTCCTTCCACTGCTACACCCAAGGCCCACGGCCCTCTTATTATCCCTATCCTTTCCCCCCAGTCCCCTCAGCTGTATGTTGCTATATTAGCTGCACTCAAGGTTGGTGGTGCTTTCTGTCCCCTGAATGCTGATGCCCCACCCGACAGGGTGAGGTTTATACTGCAAGATGTGAAAGCCAAAATTGTGTTGGCGAGTCGCGATCTTGCCCCTAAATTACCTGCGGACGATAAGACATACACAATACTCTTCATCGACGATGTTCTGGATGTTGCAAAAGTCGAGCATCATGATTTCATCAGTGATCATGGGCTTCAGCCCGAGGATCTCGCATATGTCATGTACACTTCAGGATCGACGGGTGCACCCAAGGGCGTTGCCGTCTCTCACTTAGCTGCGACCCAGTCTATCCTAGCTCACCAGCCACACATACCACCATTCTCCAGGTTCCTCCAGTTTGCATCCCCGACCTTTGATGTGTCAATTTTCGAGATTTTCTTCGCTCTTTTTCGAGGGGCGACGTTAGTGGGATGTAATCGTGCCGAGATGTTGACTGACCTCACTGGGGTCTTGGAGAGAATGGATGTTGATGCATGTGAATTAACGCCCTCTGTAGCTGGCAGTTTGCTGAGGCAACGCTCCCGAGCGCCAGGTTTACGACTTCTCCTAACAATCGGGGAAATGCTCACTCAGCCAGTTATTCATGAATTTGGCGGGCACGAAAACAAGACAAGCATACTCTGGGGCATGTATGGCCCAACCGAAGCCGCAATCCACTGGTGAGGTTTCTTTTAATGAGAATTAGTGACATCCAGCTTACAGCCCACGCAGCACTGTTGAGGCAGCATTTGCAGTTGATGCAAAGAAGAGCAAAATAGGCATACCATTCGAAACGGTTTCAGTATTTATCATTCGTCTTCCAACTAAGAGCAGTGCGGCTTCAGAGTTCGAAGTTCTCCCTATAGGAGAAGTTGGAGAGCTTGCCCTTGGGGGACTGCAGCTAGCCAGCTGCTACTTGAATAGACCGCAACAAACAGCAACTTCATTTGTAGAGACGACATGGGGGCGAGTGTACAAGACCGGTGATAAAGCCAAGATCCATGCAGATGGTACTATCGAGTGCCTTGGTAGGATCGACGACAGCCAGGTAAAACTCAATGGTCAAAGACTTGAGTTAGGGGAAGTTGAGCAAGCTCTATTGCGGACACCAGGGTGCCATAGCGCAGCAGCAGCGATACTGTCGAACACTTTAGTTGCATTTGCTGCCGTGGAACAGGTCTCTGATTCAGAAGCGCAACTCTGGGCTCAATGCCGTTCCTGGTTACCAGCTTTTATGGTGCCTTCGGACATAGTGGTCATGGAACAACTTTACCAACTGCCATCTGGAAAGGTGGATAGAAAGCGACTGATCAATGAATACACCGCCCGGTCAATGGTTTCTGTTAGAGATGAGGAGGCTGTCGATGATCATGAACGGCTTTTCTGTGAAACCGCTACAGTCATTCTTGGCAATAGAGTTGGTCCTCTAACAGAATTTTCCGCGGCAAAGCTGGACTCGTTGGCCGCTATTGAATTTGCGTCTACATTAAGAGAAAATGGGGTATATATCACACCAGCTGATATTTTAAGTGCCAAAACACCCCGGCAACTCCGACAACTCCAACGGGCAATAGAAGATACTGAGGCAGGCGCTGGCACAGTTTCAAGACATTGGCTAACACAGGACGAGCCTTCTGATCATTGTTTGAATAAAGCGAAATTGGACCCTGCATTAGAGGATCGAATCGACGAGATCCACCGTATAGAAATGGCTACGCCTTTACAGCAATCCATGATAGCCGAGACCTTNAAAAGATCCCCATTTGTATATCAATCATATCGAGTTCGAGCTAAACTCGCCCGTTGCGCTCGATACACTGCATTCAAGTCTGAGAGAGCTAGCAGAACGCAATGAAATTCTTCGAACAGGATTTACCTTCCTAGAAACTCAACTATGCCAGGTGATCTGGAGGCGCCTAGATGATGACCAGCTTTTTGATGGTGGAAATGGAAAATGTTCAGTTAATGAGGTCCAAAATATTGAACTATTCCTTCTCCGCCCTTTGAAGATTGACATTCGACCTCCGAATCGAGAAACAAAGCACTTCAAGTTATTACTAACATTGCATCATGCGATATATGATGGGTGGACAATTGATCTCATGGTCGAGGATCTATCACGGCTTTTAAGCGGGAAGCAACCGTCCAAAAGGCCCCAGTTCTCTCAGATAGTGAGCCATCTAAACCAAGATACCAAAATCAACAGTCCTGACTCTATGGAGTTTTGGACTGAGCATCTTCGGGGAATTGGTGCGACCGCAACATCAAACTTCAGGACAGTCGCTGTCTCACAACCACAGCTAGTTGTTACTACAAGGAAAATTTCTCTTCATCCTAATGTCTTACAAGATCTAATGTTGAAAGTATCGGTGGGACCTCAAGTCCTCTTTCAAGCATGTCTTGTATGGCTATGGGCCGCAGTTCAGGGAGCCCCTGATATTGCAATTGGTTGTGTCTCATCAGGTCGAAGTCTTCCTGTGCCTGGGATTGACAAGTTGATGGGACCCTGTATGACAACCTTACCCCTCCGAATCAACATCTCGAGGTATAGAACAATTACCGAGCTACTTCAGAATATTCACTCGATCAACCGCGAAACTTTAAGACACGGCCACATCCCACTATCTGAAATAAAAAAAGCTGCTGGTCTTTCTACTTCCTCGAAATTGTTTGATATCATCTTCGCATATCAAGAGTCACCTACAAGCCGCAGAAAACCCTCAAATATTGTGCGAGAGACCTGGCATCGTGATGCGACGGAAGCAAAGCTAGTTGTTGAGATTCAACCCTTTGGTGACCACTTCGCCTGTCAAGCAACATTTCATACAAGTAGTCTTTCACAGCCTCTTGTTGAAGCTTTTTTATCACACCTCAGCATCCTTGTTGACTATTTTGGTAGTCATGTAGACGCCCTAGTTGAGACTATCCCTCACTGTTTCCCTCTCGATAGCCTGTCACATTTCAACGACAAGCCAAGGTCAATAGAAACATATTCCAGCTTACCAGAAATGGTGGAAAATACAGCGTCGAAATTTCCATCAGCACCAGCTCTATGTTTCACAACTTCAATAAGTTCTTCCGCTGTGGATTCCCGAGTTATTTCATATCGCGATCTTAATGCTCGAGCAAATCAGATCGCCCACCATCTTCAACAATACGGCCCCAATTATGGAGGCGTTATTGCTATCGTTATGGACAAATCTCCCTTGCTCTACTACAGCATACTTGGTATACTCAAGGTCGGTTGTGCATACCTCCCTATTCTGCCGAGCACACCGCTCGAAAGAATTAAGGTTATCCTTGATCAAGCTGAGCCTTGTCTATGTCTTGTAGATGATATATCATCTCGGGTTATACGGGAACGAGAGTGCCCAAACATAATCAATATGGAGAGTATGGTTCTTTCATCATACTCAAATATTGATCTTAATATAGGCGGGAAGCTATCTAACCTTGCTTACGTTATCTATACTAGGTACGAACGACTAATTTCTCCTTACCCCTTTTTTTGCGCTTCTCTGCTAACAGCCCTCAGTGGCACGACAGGCACTCCCAAGGGCGTCGCAGTTACTAATAAAAATATCCTAAGCAACATCGGGGCTCTCTCTAGTATTTACCCACACCGCCACTCTAGCAGAATGCTACAAGCTTGTTCCCAAGCTTTCGATGTTTCCGTTTTTGAAATATTCTTCGCTTGGGCGAACGGCATGTGCTTATACGCTGCAACTAACGATACATTATTTGAAGACTTCGAGCATGCAGTCCAAGTACTTGGGATTACTCATCTCAGCTTAACTGTCACCGTGGCATCATTGCTGAGCCCTCAAAATGTTCCTACAGTGGAATTTCTAGTTACTTCTGGCGAGCCAATGACCGATGAAGTCCTAGATAAATGGTCACAGCACCTTTACCAGGGTACGATTTCCTCTAATAACTTTCTGCGGTCTCTCGGTAACTAACAACGAAAAGGTTATGGGCCTTCCGAGACTACAAACATTTGCACAGTTCGTAAAGTTTCTAGGGGAGACTCATCACAGTTTCTTGGATGGTCTTTCGAGAATACTTCGGCATTCGTCCTAGACCCAAGGTCTACGGATCTTGTCCCAGTTGGTTGCGTAGGCGAGTTATGCTTTGGCGGTGACCAAGTAGCATCGGGGTATTTGAGACTTCCCGAAGCAACTGAAGCCAGATTTATTGACCATCCAAATCACGGCCGACTCTACCGGTCTGGTGACCTTGGTTTCATGCTCCCTGATGGCTCACTCATTATCAATGGGCGAATAGACACTCAAGTAAAACTCAGAGGCTTAAGAATCGAGCTTCAGGAGATACAAGACACAGCATTGAGAACAGGTTTTGTGCGGGCATGCAAAAGTGTTCTTGTTACCCATGGAAAATCAAAACGGCGACAGCTTGCGTTGTTCTATGCTCCTTTTGGCTACCAAAACGCTAGGTTTGGGTTACTGCCTCTGACAAACAGCTCTAAAGAGCAGATACAAACACTTCGATCTGCATTTCAATCCCATCTACCGGACTACATGGTGCCTGTTTTCATATTCCCAATCTCCGNCGCTACCTTTGACTCCTTCAGGGAAGGTCGACGAGGGCACTTTGTGTGATTCCATTAACGAGCTTTCGACTGATGCCTTGAACACTTATGGTTTTCTCGAAGATCAATTTGGTGAGGAGCAATTGGAGTGGTCCGACACAGAGAGGCTAGTTGCCAATATCATTATGGATGTGCTGAGGAGAGATGAGGACAAGGTCAGCCGTTGGACCACATTCTCTGCACTCGGTCTAGACTCAATATCTGCCATGCCCGTCACTCGTAAACTTCAATCTGCACTGCAACAGCGAATTCCCTTATCACTAGTACTTCAGAATCCAAATGTCAATCGGCTAGCATCTGCCATTGATGGAATCAAGAGTCCTAAAAAATCAACATACTCTAGTGATCCCCTTCTCCCACAAGAGATTGTGGAAGAAATGGAGAGGCGCTTCGCAATTGGCGGACAATCAGTCGCAAAGGTGCTTCCTTGCACTCCATTACAGGAAGCAATGGTTATGTCGGCGTTAAAATCCCCCTTGACTACAGTCGACAATGGAGTGGCTTACTACAATCAGATGTTATTTCATCTCCACGTACCATACGAGGCTATTATGAGCTTCTGGAACGAAATTATCCGACGCCACGAGATTCTTCGCACAATCTTTGTTGCATCTGATAATATTAAGTATCCGGCCGTCCAGATAATTCTAGACACTTACGTTCCTAAATGGCAGATTTTGGACACCGACGATACGTCGTTATATGAACGAGCTTCTCAACACATTGCTTCTACTTCGGCCATTACAGAATTCGACAAGCCTCCTATGTCCTTGGCCATAATCCGGGCCAAGAAATCTGGAGACTATCTCTCTTTTGTCTGTCACCATGCTATGTATGATGGTATTTCAATTGGGATTATGCTGTCAGAGATCGAGTCGTTATATCATGGCAAAAGTTTGGTAGAGCCTCCTTCCTTCGAGCCTTTTCTTAGGGAAATACGATTGTCACAGCCAGATCAGGATGATTTCTGGAAACAGGCTCTGCTTGGATTTCAGCCAACTCCTTTGAAATGCAAGGATTTAGCAAAAGACGCAAGACCCAGAAGCTTATCTACTAGGGCGTCTAGAATGTCGTTGAAACTTATAGAGTCCCAGCTATGCGACGTAGGAGTTTCAATGTTGGCCCTGATTCAAACTGCCTGGGCGGTCACATTGTCTATCCTAAGCCAGAGAAGTGATGTGTCGTTTGGCAGTGTTATTGCTGGACGTTCTATTCCACTAGGTATGGTCGACGACCTAGTAGCGCCATGTTTCAATACACTACCGATTCGCATAGATTTATCTCTCTCAACGACCTTCATAGACGTTCTAAAGACTTTGCAAAGCCTCAATTCCAAAGTTATGCCATACCAGTTCACGGGGTTACGCCACATACAGAAGAAAGTCGGCATAGAGACGCATTTATTCGATACTTTGGTCATTCTTCAACCGCCAGCAACTCCCTTAGACGACAGGATATGGTCTCTGGTGTACGAAGATGGCCATATGGATGTGAGTATTTGTCACTCATATTAACGTCATCACGCATTTGCTCATTAGTTACTAGGTTCCGATTGTTTGTGAAGTTGTTCCTTCTAGCCTTGAAGACACCCTCACAATACGGCTCCATCGAGACAAGTAAGTTTCGTGTAATCTTAATGACGATAATGG
Source organism: Nemania bipapillata (assembly GCA_029590615.1). Taxonomy (NCBI): domain Eukaryota; kingdom Fungi; phylum Ascomycota; class Sordariomycetes; order Xylariales; family Xylariaceae; genus Nemania; species Nemania bipapillata. Next base: position 6,130 of record JAPESX010000497.1, on the reverse strand, counting down.
TATTTAATTTTTACTAAGTCATTTACAGGTCCAGATTTTCCTTTAGAGCTTTAGAGCTAATTGGCGATATTTTCAGTCATGTCCTTGATGCCAGCCTAAAATATCCATTATCGCATGTTTTCACGAATGAAGAATTGCCACGCGAGTGCCAAAGGGAGATCCCAAGGTTATTCGATTGTTTAGAGAACTTTCAGATGCTCAAAGATGACGCTCATGAGCCACTTAATGCACAAGAAGAAATATGGTCCCCGCTAGAGTTGCAGATACGCCAAACGTTAGCAAAGATGGCGGAAGTGCCAGAGTATCAGGTCAAACGCGGCACGCCAGTCTATCGATACGGCTTGGACAGTATAGCTGCTATTCAGTTAGCGACCTTACTTCGCCAGCAAGGGATCCTTATCTCTGCCATCGACGTGATCGAACATCCAACATGTGCCGGGATAGCAGCTGCTATAAAAAAACTCTACAGAGGAAAGTGGTGCGGGAGCTTACGACTTTGATAGCTTTATGAATCACGTCAGGGAGGAAATATACGAGCAAGAAATTAAGCCCGAAACCGTTGAGGCGATACTGCCTTGCACTGCCACACAACAAGGCCTTCTCTCGCAATTTTTAGAATCAAAGGGACGACACTATTTTAATTATTCCTCTTGGGCATTCAAGATAGCCACGAGCCTAGAAACCGCTGCCAGTGCATGGTTACAACTCGTGAGTTGTCACCAAATTCTCCGAACGGGATTTGTGTCGGTCAACCATCCAGACAGCTCCTTTGCGATGCTGGTGTACCACATGGTTCACTTCAATGCTCCAGTAGCAGTTTACCATTCAGATACATTTGATTTCGAGCAGTGGCTCTCGCATTCTACGGCTAATGCTCTTGAGACGCTAGCACGTCCGCCTTGGCGATTAGCTCTTGTGGCCCCTGAAAGTGAAACTAGCAATAGTGAATCATCGCTAACAATTCATCTTGCAATCCACCATGCTCTGTATGATGCATTTACACTACAGAGTCTGCTGCAGGATCTGGGCGAACTTATCTCTTGTGGTAACAAACCGAAAGTTACAAGCATTGAGCATGCATTGTCACATTACCTCGGCCTTGTCCAGTCGAGTCAATCAGCGGGGAAATCATTCTGGAAACAGCAAGCAGATGAATTTGCATTTCATAAATTTCCAATCATGACGCCACTCTATATTGACAGCCCCGATATTTTGATGGTGTCTCGTTCGTGTGAAACTTCTACGTCTCTGCTTCGGCACGCAGCTTCTGAAGCTGGCATCACCGTTCAGGCAGCGCTGCAGGCTACCTGGACGCGCCTCCTCAGTGCATACATAGGGGAATCGCGAGTTACATTCGGCATCGTCTTAGACGGGCGAAATACAGATCTCTCCCGGACGGCGACCCTCCCCATGATCACTACTCTACCGGTAATAGCTGAAAACGTCACTTCCAACTCTGATTTGATTCAACAGATGATGCAGTACAATAGTCACTTACGGCGTTTCCAGTTTATGCCCATGGCTGATATCCAACGCTCTCTTGGAACTGCCGGCGCAATTTTCGATACTATTTTGATCTATCAGGCAGCGAACAACAGCACGAAACCACTGCCGGTACGTGTCATCAAAGAGCTTGCATCGGTTGAATATCCCATCTCGCTAGAAATTGAAGAGTCTTCTTCAAATAAAACTCGCCTAAATTTAGTTTTTAGAGCCAGTGTCCTTCCACAAGAGCAAGCTACACTACTCCTTAGTCAGTTTGAGGCCGTGCTTATGGATTTGCTTGTCCCCTTTGGAAATCCATTGTCCGCTCCTATTTCCAGTAGGATTGACCTGCTTTCGATAATTCCTCCGGCTTGTGAGTCGCTTTCCATTGACGCCAATCTTCTACACGAACTCTTAGAGAACTCTGCAATGTCAGTCCCTTCGGCTGTGGCCCTTGAGTTTGTGGGAAATGCAACCCAATTCAATAGCCCTCGGGTATGGACTTACCAAGAACTAAACACTTTGGGTAATCAAGTCGCCCATTTCATTATCAGTCATGGGGTGGCACCCGGAAGCATCGTTGCAACATGCTTCAATAAATGCCCTATTGCTTATTTTACACTCCTTGGAATACTCAAAGCCGGGTGTGCCTTTCTCTGTCTCGATCCTTCAGCCCCTGCTGCTCGCCAGACTTTCATTCTTGAGGACTCAAGAGCAGCGATGTTAATGGTTTGTGAAATCTTTAATTGGGCGAATGAGGCTTCATTGCCGGTTCACATATTGAATGAGAGCATGCTGGAGACTCTCCCAGCTTTTAATCCGTCACTGCAACGACAGGTTCTGTCGTCGGATTCTTGTTACTGTCTATACACAAGTGGTACGACAGGTATCCCCAAAGGATGCCTAATGAGCCATGAAAATGCTGTTCAGGCTATGGCAGCCTTCAAATACCTTTTCACCGGCCGTTGGGATTCTGATTCAAGGTGGCTACAATTTGCTGCATTCCACTTTGACGTGTCAGTTTTAGAGCAGTATTGGTCTTGGTATGTCGGAATTGCTGTCGTGGCAGCTCCTAAGGACTTTATACTTAGTGACCTCGCCATGACAATCTCTAATCTTGGAATTACACACATCGATCTAACCCCTAGCCTTGCGAGGCTTATCAACCCCGATGAATGTCCAAGCCTGTGCAAAGGAGTTTTCATTACAGGGGGCGAGAAGCTGCGGTCTGATATCCTCGAAACCTGGGGGCCCAAGCGAGTGATTCACAATGCTTATGGGCCAACCGAAACGACGATTGGCATAACAATGAATCGAGGTGTACCTCAAAATGGAAAGCCATCAAATATAGGGAATCTCTTCCCCAACGTCGGCGCATACATAATCGAGCGCGGCTCTGAGACACCAGTTCTTCGCGGCGGCGTTGGAGAACTCTGCGTGTCAGGTAAGCTCGTTGGCCAGGGGTACTTAAATAGGGAAACACTTACCAAAGAGCGTTTCCCTGTGTTGCAGGCATCGGGTGAGAGAGTTTACCGCACAGGTGACCTTGTCAGGATACTTCATGATGATTCTCTTGATTTCCTTGGCCGAGCAGACGACCAAGTGAAGCTTCGTGGGCAACGATTAGAGATTGGCGAAATTAATCACGCTATTCGAGAAGGTCTAGTCGGCAAGGTGGGCGATGTCACCACCATGGTAACGAAACGAAGAGCTCAAGATGTTGATCTACTTGTGTCGTTCGTGGCTATGGCCTCTGACTCCGGTCATGCACATGAAATACAAATCTATTACGATGCGAGCCATCTAGAATTCGCCGGACAAGCCCGAGAAGCCTGCAGATCTTGTCTTGCCGCGTACATGATCCCATCATTCATTATATGTGTATCACGGATTCCCCTTTCGACCAATAATAAAGTCGACATTAATCACCTGAAGAAACTCTTCTCAAAATTATCAAACGAAGAACTTCAAGCTCTTTCAACACCTACTCTCCCAACTCGCAAGCTACTCAATAGGCTCGAGAACGAAGTGCTAGAAGCAATTTATCAAGTGGTACAAGTCCACGAAACTGATATAAGTCCAAATACCACAGTCTTTCAACTCGGTATAGACTCTATCACTGCCACAAGGCTCGCAAAGCAACTAAGGACAATGGGCTTTACCTCAGCAACACCACCAATGATATTACAATATCCACAAATAAACCAGTTGTCTCAGGCCCTCAGGCGACCCAACTCTGAAAGCCCTAGTGGTAATGGTTTGCAAGTAAAGCAGTCAATTAAAGCACTTCACCATCGCTATCTTAATCAGGTGTCTAGGTCCCTCGAGGTAAAGACGACTGAGGTTGAGTATATAGCACCATGTACGCCGCTGCAGCAGGGCATTATCGCGAGATCCAAAACTAGAGAGGCTCAACTCGCTTATTTCAGCCAATTCCGGCTTCAGATGGCCTCTCATGTTTCTCTCGATCGTTTAAAATCCGCATTTAGCAGAGTGATAGCTTCTTGCTCTATTCTGAGAACCGCCTTTGTGGGCACGCCGGATGGGTTCCTTCAAGTAGCCATTAAGAATCGGCCACTACGATGGTTCGAAGTCAAAACAGACACAGGGTCACTTGAGAAAACATGTGCAGAGCGGCAGCAACGCTGGCTGGAAGAGAATGACCCTATTTTGGCATTTCCTGTGGAGGTGGATCATGTTGAGATTAGCGGGCAGCATCTCTTGCTTTTAAGGCTTTTCCATGGCGTATACGATGCTCGTAGCCTCGATATTATTCTTGGTAACTTGGAATCAGAGTATGAAGGGATATCACAACCAGTCGGCCCTACCTTCATATCCCTGCTTCCCGAAGGGCCGCTTCTCAACTATCAAAAATCCCATCGCTTTTGGAAATCCCTACTAGAAAATCACCGCTACCAGCCTATGCCAAGCCTAGTAGGCAAACCTATTGCTACAAGTAGCCTTATACAGCGATCAGTAAAATTTGAGGGCCTCGAACACAGACGCAGACAGCTACAGGCCACCCATCAGACATTACTGCAAGCGGCATGGTTGCATACTTTGCGCCCATATTTTACAGATCCTCCCACCATAGGGGTTATCCTTTCTGGGAGGTCGCTCCCCATCGACGATGTAGATCTCGTTGTTGGGCCACTGTTCAATACGCTACCGTTTCGAGTAGCACTCGATAATGAGATGTCGTGGAAGTCGCTGACGCAAGAAATCCAGAAGCGCAACAACGAGCTTCTTAGATTCGTTCATACACCTCTTCGTGATATACAGAAGCTTTGTGGGCACGGAAAGCCTCTTTTCGACACACTCTTCACTTTCGACCGGGACTACAAGGTTAATGCTAAGAACGAGTCAACGCTTTGGGCTATCCAAGATTCCCCTACTCACCCAGACTATCCACTAGCTATTGAGGTCATCTTAATCGAAGATGAGATGCTTCGAGTCACCCTCGCGGCTCAGAGTAGCATAGCCGACGATTCAGCCCTCAACCTACTTCTTGATGGTTTCATTAAATCATTAAACTTTATTATCACTCTAGTTGATGACGCCTCACTGTCATTCGTAGCCCGGATGGGGCAGCACCAGGCGAATAAATACGTCTCGACACCAGCTCAAGAGCTAAACTCATCAACAACTACCCCCACGGTTGTACCTGACACTCCATTTGCATGGGATGATAAATCGTACGATGTTAGGCGCGAACTTGCAGTTATTGCGAGGATTGACGAAGAGGAGATCTCAGAGGGGACCAACCTTTTTGCTCTCGGCCTTGATAGTATTGATGTAATAAGGTTAGCGGGGAGGCTGAAAAAACTGGGATACAACGTTTCTGTAAGCTCACTGATGAAACAACCGACATTGAAGAACATCACAGCTAGCCTCGAAAATCTACAGTCACTAGCAAAAAATTCGTTAAGCATCACCGAACTGAATAATATGAAATTAATTCGGGAAGAGTACTACAATAGGATAGGTCTTGACGCTGCGGATATTGAAGCCATTCTACCACCAACCCCACTCCAAGATTCGATGGTAGCAGAAATGCTACGCTCAGATTTTCATACATACTTCAATCACGATGTCCTCGAACTACCACCAGGTACCGATATCGACCGGCTAAAATCAGCATTGTCGACAGTATACGCAGGTTCTCCCATATTGCGAACCATATTCATCGAGATCGATNATCCCAGGACTAATTCCGCTTACCTTCAAGTTGTCAGGAGGCATGAGCTTGAGTTTAGATCACCTTCCAGAATTACTGATCAGCATGAAGTTTCTAAATTCACGGAGATAGCAAGACTGACTGCTTTAGAATTCAGCGGCAGATCCAATCTATTCCAAGTACATTTCGCAGAATTAGGGGATAGCAAACTGATTATTCTGTCTATCGCCCATGCTTTGTATGATGGCTGGTCTCTTCGTATGCTCCATAACGACATTCAAGCAGCATATGAGGGCAATTATATCCCGCGGCAATCCTACACGTCCTACCTCTCCAGCATGCTTCTTAGACCTAACTCACCATGGCAGCAATTCTGGGTCGATCTTCTAACTGGATCACCCACAACTTATGTTCCAAGAACAGTTACAACCCCTCAACAGAACACTATCTATCGGTTCGAGAAGAAAT
>JAPESX010000496.1:0-17531 GCA_029590615.1 Nemania bipapillata | reverse complement strand
GGAGCCGGACTTCTCATCCGCCGCGGACTTCGTCTCTGATGCCGACTCCGAGGGGCCAAACCTCGCGACCACTAGATCCGTGAGGCCTTCTACTCTCCCGACAAACCCCTCGAGCACCTCCCTCTCACCGCTGCCTCGATTCTCCTCACCTACGCCCACGCCGAGCTCGCCACACGCTGCCATCTTGATCCCCCTATACATACTGCGCGCCGGATTGCCATGCAGCATCACCTCCCACGTGGCCAAGAACCGATTCCAGAAGCGGCCCAATAGCCTAACAAAGTTGGACCGCCTTGACTTGACGAAGAGCGCACTCAGCGATGAGGCGTGATGCAGCAAGAATACCGAGTGTGCGCGTAATAGGTCACGCAGGAGTAGCGTGCTTGGCTTCAGTTCCCGCGATGAGTATTCGACATTGTCCGGCTGTTCATCCGTCTTCCCGGGACCGGACGACCCGATTCTTGGGGGGAGAGGGATTTTGGCGAGGTCGATAGACTACAAGTCAACCCCCAAAGACAGAGGATACGGGTTAGTGTGCATGTATATATATATATGTATGTATGTATGTGTGTGTGTGTGTGTATGTGTGTGCGTGTGTGTGTGTGTGCGTGTGTGTGTATATGTGGGTGTGTATAGATACATGAGTGTGTAGATATATGTATATAGAGTGTGTGGATATATGAGTGTGAATATGTGGATATGACTTTGAGTGTGAATGAGGAGGTATGTATAGAGAGAAATACAGTCTACCTACTGCGACGATCCACCAGCCAGGCTCGACCTCCTGTAGCACTACTCGCGTCTTCTCCGTCTCTATGGTATTGACGGGCTCGCCATTGGCAAAACCACGACTGAATTCAACCATGCCTTGAGCCAGGCCAATCTGCCGCAGCCGCTCGTTGCGTTCCTCTGGCGAGATATCGTCCGCAGTTTTCTTCCGAGACTGGTGACGTCGCTTTTGGGATTGGCTATTGACCGAAGCATAATAGACGATCTGATCGTCCATCGTCTCATCCGTGGTCCCGAGAGATGGGTTGAAGATGGCCAGGAAACCAACCTGAGCCGGCACAACCGCCATCTGGCCAGCCGTAACCGAGCTTGCCATACCCAGGACTCCCAGGAGGGCGAATATAAGAAATCAAGTAAAAGATGGAAGCCAAGAGGGTAAAGAGCAGAGATCGAAGACCGAAGACCCAAGAGCGGGCGGAGAAAAGACAAGACACAATACACTATACACCATGTATGAAGATAGACTACACACGCGCGCTCTGCATCTGCAGGCGGTGCTGTAGCCCGATGAAGATGAGACGACGTGCCCTTTTTGCAAGAGTGAGTCAGCTAGTCCAGTCCTCTGAGATCAGCAACAGCTGCACAGTTACGAGTTATTGGTTATGGTCAAGTCATACACTATCTACTGTATTCTGTGCTGGCGAGCAGCAAAACCTTCAGCTGAAGGCTGTAGCATGGAAGCCTATAGGGACTGCGCTGAGCAGGCTCAAGGAGGTGAAGAACACGAAAACGAATGCCGATAAAAAAACAAGAACAGCAAGAGCANGAAATATATACGGAGAGAAGAGAGAGGGGCGAAGAGAAGACGAGGAGAGGAACACAGCGACGATCCGAGGACGAGAAGACGCCAGACAATTGGAACACGGACAATAACAGAAGACGAGGATAATAGAGGATAGAGGGGTTGACGAGGTGGGATGAGACGTCCCGAGGAAATCGTAATAGCAATGATAATGCGCTTTTCCCTCCTCTCGTTTCCTCTTCCTCTTCTCCTTCCCGGGACTCGATGGGAAGGATGATCAATTAATTCTATAGAGCAACGTAAATAATTGAATTGGGCGTTGGTTCGTCCGCATAAGTTGTCTTGAGGTGATATCGTCGCTAGCGAGATAGGTAGTGCACGGGATATAGTGGTGGCGAGTGTTTAGTGACCGTAGGTAGCAGTCTAGAGCCTACCTGAGCTGATAGCATGTCGCACCAGACTAGACTATAGTATTATGTACCATGTAGTAATCTCAATCTCTAACCTACCTAGGTCGTCTACGTAAAGTAGCGCCGTCAACCGAGAGGCCGGTATGCATTGTGGAGACGATCGTGTGTGTAGCTGGAGTTCGTTACGGAGTTGATTGGTGGGCCATATATCCATATCGAGACTAGGTGGGTAGATATGGGAGCGACTACCATGCACGCCGCACATACTATAGGTATACCTATCCTCGGGTTCTGCTCGGCCTACTTTGGTTATCGGGAATGCAGAGGAGGACACTGCTACCGGTATGAGCTTTGGCAAGGGTCACGCATAACCAGCCAGCCCATAGGTTCACCGCCCTGATAACGAATATACCTATTGTATCCCGTAGTCTAGTGCCCTATTTAGTGGGAGACCAACAGAAAAAAAAGATAAAAACGTACCCAAGTCAGCATATATCTCTATCTACATCACATACTACTAAGAGTGCATATGTAATCTGTACAAGTAGATCAGCGGCTGATAGACATGCATCCAGGGTCGTAATCTTGGAAACTATCATGTATGTAGGTAGACAACCAATAAATACTGCGGCGCTGATGTCACCTAAGGTGAACCCGAGCGACCGTCATAACCAAGCGTCTTGTGGACCTACATATTGTATGCAAGAGGTACAGAATACCTACCTAGATGTCCAGACATCAGCCTTCACCTATTGGGGCTCAACAAAAGCATATGAATACCATTTAATTGGGTATTTGACATATATATTCCCATTTCCGGCATTGATACACCCTGCGCAACAAGTAACCTCCTTAGATCAGAACTTAGATTCTAAGGGAAATTGCAACATTATATGGAGTACAAGTACATGTGCTGCCCATTTCCTCCAATTAGGCCCCACCGTGAGTGTTTATCGAGGCGGCTCAAGCACTGACTAACCAGTTTCTATCCGCTTTCGTTTCTCTACCTCTAGGTAAAGAGGTAACTGCAGCAAGCATGTCCTAAGTTTCAGGGCGCGTGCTCTCTCTAGCCCTTGTTATAGATGATACGCAACTAGAACGATAGCTAGCGCCGTATCAAAATTCAGAAAAGACCTCATTTTTGTTCAAAAAACCGAAGCCGTCAAATACTGGGCCATAATGTCAATTTCTTCATCAGGCCGCCGTAGTCTTCACGGCTTTTGGCTTCCGTTTCCACCCCGTCGAGAGAATAGGCCCCAAATCAAATCGGGGAAAGGGATGGGCCTCCGTATTGAGAACTATCTTATCCAGGGGAAGTAAATCATTTGGCGAGAAGAGGAGATAGAAATACTTGAGCGTCTCGGCCTGCGACAGTCATCATCTTAGAGTTATTTTTTCATATAAACGAGCGGGATGCAACGAGACTACTCACCAGCCAAAAGCTTTCCATGTTGTCACGTGTTATGGGGGGGATCCTGTTGGCGTCCGTGAGACTGGAGAAACCACCGCCGTCTGGGACCGCTGTATAATTCATAAATGATTTGAACATCTCCCAACCCCATTCGCGATACTTGATCTCGCCTGTGATCCTCCACATATAGAATAAGCTCTCCACTGTCTCGGGTCGTTGTAGATTGTGGACATCCAGCGAGTGAACAGTGAAATCCTTGCGCCAATCTGCCTCAGGGTCCTCGGCGAAGTCAGCCGGGGCCTCGTGTGGAGCGGACTCGGGGAGAGGCGGGTCGGCAATGTTAAAGTAGGTGATCTCGGCAGCTAGGCCTGTAGCCATATATTTATACATGCCCCAACAAGTCTGCATCAACTCTCTGGCAAGCTGCATATCAGCCTCGTTTTTCTTTGTCCAAGGTCCGCGCTTCTTAGCCTCTGCTTCGGTGAGCCCTCCCGTCACCGCGAGGGCAATGGTCCCAGGCATGAAACAGACCAGGTGATCCATCTTCGGCGTTAATGGACCATCTAATCCAGACTGCCGTTCACCTATGATCGTAAACCTCGAGGGTTCTGTGTATGTGACGAGATGATCACGAACCCCCTGAAGACTCTCGTCCCACATTTCGAGATATAAGGGCTCTTGTTTATTTGTCTGGAGATACTGCTTGATCAGATACTCGTAATACGAATCCCCCCTGCTTCCCAATCGAATATTCTTGCTACGGAATTCGCCAGTGTCAGGATATATGAAGATAGGTACGAGACCGCCCTCCGGAGCGTTGCTATCAACAACTTCCATCACTTTTTCCACCTTGTCCCAGAAGTCCTTCTCGCCTGTCAGCTTAGCCAGATACTTAAACTCTAGTTGCAAAGTAGTTGTCTCCGCGGTAGACGAGGCACCACCCTCATCATGGGCAGGGAGGCCCTGGTATTTGCCGATATTAACGCTAGCATAAGGGACACCAGAGGGGGTGTCGAAGGCCACCATAAGGCGATCGGCCAAATCTCTAGCCTTCTCGAGGTAGAGATCTTCTCCTGGGGCCCCGGCATCGTCATCGGCGATGGGTGCAAGCTGTGGATATTCATTGGACAGGTAATGCGCAGAGAGAAGGCCGCCAAGCATGCGGATAGTCGTTTCAAACGTGCTCACGTCTTGATTTTGATCATACGTCAACGAATTAGATATCCAGTCCCTGGCATGAGTGACACGAGAGGTGAGATTCATGAGAATCATTGTATCCAAGGCGTCCACTATGATCCAACCCATACCACTGGGGGCCATCTGTATCCCCTTCTTGGAGACGGGATGGAATACATCGTAGCCCCATGCATACCGCGAGTACGCATCAAAGCTCAGAGTGAAGGCTTCAACGACACGCTGACGTCGGCCCAGCCAGTCCGCAGACTTTCCAGACTCAGATGACGAGGTAAGCCAACCCCAAGGAGCGGCAACGGTGTCATGATGTTCCTGAAAGGCACCGAAATAATAGAGCAGCGAGACGATCAGTAGCAAAAAGCCAATTGATCGCTTCCGCCTCCAGAGCGGCCGGTGACGGTGAGAAGGAGGGTAGGCATAAGGCTTGTCCTTGTACATGGGCAATGCATTCCGGTTCTCGAACAAGCGGTCTTGCACGCTACCGAGGATGCCTCCGCCGGGCCCGTGCCTATTGTTTGGGCCACGTGCGACAGCCGTACTACCCCAAATATGATCTTCAATGACCCTCTGTGGATTGTTGAAGGAGGGAGTATTTTTAGGGACACCGAAGGACATGTCGAAAGAGCCGACCGGCCGCCTGCACTTTCTAATAGCAGGAATACGATTCTCAGAACTCCTGCGGGCACGTCAGACGCGAACACTTGGGGGCGCGACTGGTTGTAGCGCAAAGCGCAGATGGTTTCTGTGGGGATCGAGGCGCTAACAATAGGGAGGTCGAGGACGCAAGCGCAAGGAGGTAGGGATAAGGTGTACCGTTTGACCCGTTTGACTGTTCTACATACAATCAGTCATAATACCACAACTTTCCCAATCTATACCAATTGCCTATCGATCCATGGCAGTCATCGTAACTACCTACCTACTTGACAGTTGAGGTAAGTAGTCGGAATGCGATCACAAGCGCGCGCCTCTCTCGAGCTAGAGGATTATAATAGAAGATAAGGGTATATGAATATCATCCTGTGATATACTTTCATCTCTCCTTCGTCTTGACGCCTCGGGAGTTCAAAGCCTATTTTGCTAGCAGGAGAGAACAGAAAGTTCCAACAAAGGACGCTGTTTAGGTAGCATCCAAGATCTGAGGCAGGGTCCTGCCACGAAATTCTGCGGGTACCTTAAGTTAGCATTTGTGCCTATAAACCTTACGGCCCGCTATCAAAAAGGACTTTGGCGTACATGATGCGGCTTGGCATTGTAAGTAGGTGGCTCCCAGAGGACAGCTAAACCGTTACGGTTACCCATAAGTGACGTACATATGTACCTAAAGCTCTGCGCCCTATCCTATTTTGAACTAGGTCCGTTACCTGGACCATGCGCTTTTATTCTGTACACAGCCTGATCTGTATAAAATTTTATACATGCCGAAACTGAAATACTTTATGCACTCCCTAATACACGACTGTTCTCATGGCGAATGGATAACTAGCTGCCAATGTTGCTAGTCTGACGTTTTGTTAGCGGGTGCTTTAGAATCAATCGATCTAGGCCGAAAGTCTTTCCTCCGCCTACCTATAAGAAACTCCCTAATATGAAGTGACTTATGCCTTGCAGATTCCAGGGACCGGAATACACACCCTTGTGGATGCCCTATCAACTATTTCTACAACATGAACATGCTACAGTACTATATTTGCAGATGCTAATATAACTAACATGGTCAGCCTTATTGTATTAATATGGGTGAATAGAAGATTATTGGTAGAGGGAATCTATGGAGCAGGATATATGGCTAGCCCCCTGAGCCCCCTTGTACGCTGTTGCTTCAGGCGCACGACCTGGTGCGCACCTTTCATCCGTATTGAAACTGAAGCTACTAGGCACTTTTTTATTTGAAACATATTGGTGGAATTCGGAGATCAGAGCCAGGGCTAAGTTCTCAGCATGTGACGGTACGGGTAGAGTGAGGACGAGGTCCTAGGAAGTAACAGTGGTTTTTGTTACTTTTACTTTTGTTGGTCCTCGTATCCCCAACCTTTTACGTTTGATGCGTCATTGGAAGTGCTGTGCACCTTTTATTAGGAATTGATGCGCATGGTCGGCTGGAATCTCCTATATTCATCTGTTCATCCATATCGACTGTATGAGGACTTTCTGTGCCGGACATGTATTGAAGGGTAGAGAGGTTTTGGGGTTGGGTATAGCATGGCCTTGTTCCCTTCTATTAATACTTGTTCGTGGATTAGAACCATTCTCTCATGCATACACGGAAAGAGTAAAAGTCGGACCTTCGAACAAGCAATAAAGTAATATTGGCATTCTTCTAAACATTTCCAGTAAATTTATCCAGAGTAGTATATAAATAGTCGTTCAAATAGGCTTTCGAAGAGTACCCAGATGCTCCTTAACTACCTACGCACATACATGTCATGTAGCTCGGCTCTCAGTTCTCCATCTCTTCTATTAGATACAACAGCATCTCCAACCGACCATGGCGTCACCTGCTATGGCCACTTATCAACAGCTTAAACGTGACCCGGATTCTTGGGTCCTTTTGACGACGGGATTATTATGAACGACTTATACAGCGTCGACAGTGACTTAGCCTTCGTCGCATTAGACACCGAAAATGTACCGATCGAAAACGAAACCAATCGTATACCTCACCAAGTCGGCCTTGCGTATCTTCAAGCTACGTCTATGGCTATGATCCTTACCACTCGTATTCCTGGCAGACCACGGCTTGGCTACTTTTACGATGAATACCACCTTCAAAAAGACGAACGGCCTAGAAAGCGACTTTGACAGCTTGGGGGAAACTTTTCTAGGGCCTTGTTAATCGGGATTTCGGGATACAAATATCCGAACGAGAATACTAGATTTTCAACCCTCCGCAGCCACCATCTCCATAAACGGGAGCGGCTTCTGGTTCATGACAACGCCCCATGCACGCACATGTGTATGGTACACCTGGTAGGCCAGGAACAATTACCAACAACAAAGCCAGGCGTCTCCATGAGGTCGAGGAAATTCGCGTGGTTAATGTTGATTACATCTGTGCTCAATCCCTTGGCCAACATGCTGATGAGGACGGAGATCCGTGCAATTATCAGAATGGCGATGGTGTCTATGAGCGCGTCTGCATCACCGTGCCCTTAACCGAACAGCCAAACCCACCCTCATTAACTTAATGCTGATGGCATGGTATGATTTTTGGTTGCATTGCGCAAGCTATGGAAGTAAAATAGGGGCTCCCAAAGGATGTTGTAGCGAGGGAGTCTGTAATGGAGGATTGATAGGGGTAGATAAAAGCCTTTGGAGAACCCCAGCCGTTTACTTTTTTAGTGTCTAATGATAGTTATTGAATTACTGACTGGAATGGATAAAATCGAGAGCACATAAGATAATATTTGTCGACATAATAGACTAACTAAGGAGATAAATAACCATTTTGAAAACGAAACAAGGTAAAGTGATGGCGATTAGCTCAAACGAGGGCCAGACCTACTGAGCCAGAGCATTCCTCCCTAACCCATCTGATTTTATTGGGGATGGGAAAGCCGATGTGGTCATCTTCAAAGTCAATTTACTATCCCTTCCTGAGCTGGTTGGTTGATCTGGTAGATATTAGGGTGCCTATCTTGTTAGGCGCCCCCAGAAGTAGAGGTGACGGGCCTAGTGGTTCTGTTTGCTGGGGTCCAGGGCTGCCTGGTTTGTAGAGATGGTCTGAGTGGCGGATTGGGTTGTTATTTGGGCCTCTGTAAGAGCCGAGGACGTGACGTGTGACGGACCCAGATTGGTGATGGTCAGGTGGCAGTTCTTGATGCTAGGAGCAAATGTGACAGATGACTTCGTCGGTCTAAACCGAAATGACGAGTCAAGCGAATACGAAACTTTGCGCCTTTCTTTCGGGCTACCTCCTTTTCCTAGTCGAGGGGGAAGCGTGATTGGCGAAGTTGATATTATTGCCAATTCGACTCGCAACTATCCTATTACCGGTGCCTGTAAACTTCCACATTGCCATTGGTAATTCTCTGGTTGATGGATATCCGTTGAAATTGCTGCCAATATGGCATTCATTGCTTCCTGGAGGAGGCTCTATTATATTATTGCTTCCGGTTAAGAAAAAGCCATGACTAGCATGGCCATGTGGAGCGGCGGTTGGGCTTTCCTCTCCGGTAGGGTCATCAAAGCCAGCTTGGGGCTCGTGTTGAGAGGCACCTTGTACGTGAGCTGCGGGAGATATATCCTCAGTCTGGAGGGCCGTCATATGTCCTTGCTGTCTGTGAGCCAGTGTGCCATCTAGGTCGATAGCTTCGTCTATATGTAAGCCCCGTGCTCGTGCAAACAGATTAAAACTAGAACTAAAGTTCGATCGCCTTTGCTTCGTCACCGTGTCTGGAGTAATAAACTCAGTGCCGTAACAAGAGAAGGGAGACAGGACGAGTGGGAAGTATAATCTATCAAACATGAAAGCCGAAGTTAAGTACTTACCTGCAATATACCCATATTGGAATTGAGCTTGCTGTGTATTCATTCTCTCTAGAATCTGCTCCAGGGTATGTCCTTGAGTTGCGGAGAGGTGTAGGATAAGGCTATTCTTGGCACGTTCAAGGTTGTCTAGGCCTTCAATGATCTTGTTCTCGGTCTTAATGATACTTGGAGCGGTCCAGACGCGGAAGAAGACTTGTATCCTGGAACGATTGCGGACCTTGGCCAAGAGGTTGTGTAATTCGTAAAGGTTATCCTGCACAATTAACAACAGCATCTGGAAACTGTTTGGTGTTAATGGCTGGGAGGATTTGATAAGGTGTAGGATAGCTAGCAGAGATTCCAATTCGGCGGTTCTCCGACAAGCGCGCGTTAATCCCTCTTTTGCCTCATAGTGGATGCGGTAAATGGTCTTGATGATTGATGCAGCAAGTGTTGTGAGCTGGACAATACTAGCTACAACCCCGAGAGCCTCCATATTTTTTAATAACATCTTTTCATCTTACAATATGGGGGATCAGGGATCAGGGAACGGGGAACAGGGAACAAGGGAATGTAAATGGAGAGTGAGGGGTATCGGAGATATGATCTCAAGGACTTACTTATTTTGCCATCCTCAAGACTAGCTTCTTTAGAGCCGCCATGATTACGAGCCGCAATAATACTTATATATCTGCTATCTACGTGCACGACATGCACGACGTAACTTCAATGGTTGCTAGGACCTTAGGTACATATGCTACTTAGGTACCTATGCGGCTAAAGCCTGCCTACCGTTAGGTATTACCTAGTCGTCTGCCTAATTGAGAGGTTACAGCCTACCGCCTGCCACCTGCCGCTTGCAATATTGCAGTACATACCTAAGCATATGTCTGGTAAAAGTATGATTCAAACGATCGGGCTGCTGACCTACCTTAGGTAGGTAAGATCTAAGCCACCAGATGTCAACTACCTGCAGCCTGCAACCTGCGACCTGCAATCTGCCGGATGCAACATGCAACGCCGGCCCCCAGATCAAGGCATCGAGATCTCCTGATAGGCTCTTTAATTACTCTATTATTAGCTTGTCCTAAATTCTTCCTCGGGCGATCGTTGCTTATCTGGGGGTTCAGCTTGGCACGCCTTCTCTACTGCTGTACTTTTGCTACACCTAAGGACCCGATGAGAGGTGTCAGGGAATTAATTAGTGGGCACGGTTTCCTTGCAACTGCTGCCCATGGGAGCGCCGCACAAACAAAATAGAAGCCCATTTTTGGGGTCTTCTATCGTCGCTATAATTAAAGCGTGTATCAAGTCGGCCGCCTAGCCGACGCAGGGGCTGCAATGCTGCATTCTGGGTTTTCGGGTATCATAGAAATAGAAATTAACAGGGTGAATGGTAATGGCATCCCAGTTCACGGATGCCAGGTGACATTGCACTTGACTTCGCTAAGGTGGTGTACAAGAAGCTAAATTGAATGCTTCTATAAGGGTAGCCGCCTCCATCATGTCATGGCGAAGAGGCCACGGCATTAGCATATCTCTCATCAACCCAACGCAGGTCCTGCATGTTGAGATTCGCGTTTCCAGCTCCCCAGCACACGTATCACTTCATTTTGGTTTGCACCTTCCCTTACCCCTGAGTATGTACGACATAATATATCGCTTGCCTCCATCAAGATAGTTCCCTCTGGTATTATCTCTACGCCGGATAGGCACTATGGTACAGTCTGGTCCCGTAAGGGCCCACGAGATATCAAACAGTCGAATTCAGTGCAAACAGCTCGGGGATAACAATGAATATGGCATCCGTAACAATCTCTCCTTCAACATATGTTCTTGTACAGTGCGGAGGCCTAGATCTATATCAAGTACCTTATCAACTGAACGGCCCGAGTCGGCTAAGAAGAGGCCCGGTAAGGCCATCGTGATAGCCGTCTCCGCCGTCTTGCTCATAGCGTTGGCAATCACTTTACCAGTGCTGAAGGCGAATGACAAATTACCTCCCTATGATGGAACCGACCCGTGAGTGAGCTCCCGTCATACTTCAGAAATTTTTATTTGAAGCCCATAGATTAATTACCACGTTTTAACCAGTTTCCAATCGAATACAGTACTTCAATTATCAACTTCGGGATCTGGAAGCAATAATGTTGCTACAACTCCGACAACTTCGAAATCTAGAAGCAGCAGTGTTGCTACGACTTCAACAACCTCGAGAACTAGAAGTAGTAATGTTGATACAAGTCCAACAACCTCGAGATCCAGAGGCAATAATATTGATACAACTCCGACAACCTCGAATGGCATATTAACTTCGACTGAGCCATCGTCCACGCCATCATCCGCGTCTTCCATCGTCTCGCTCCAGAGCAGTGACGTCATTGAAGCAAGCTCATCAAGCAGTACGGACATGCCGCAAACGAGTAGCACATCTCCGCTCAATGACTCCATCCATCTTGCGAATTGCGTGGGCCCCGATTCTTACTCCGTCGTTGTGGTATGTTTTATATCTCTTAGGAGCCGAAAATCGGTTGAGTTTATACTAAATGTAATCTTTTATATCTACAGTATTGTGCTGAAGATACCGACTGCAATTTCGCACCATCTCCGTCAGACTATGTCCAAGTAAGTTCTGGTGATGAGTATTATAATTGGGAGCAACAGAATCAGTCTGTCACCTTCTCAACTGGTGTGATGTTTAACTGGACCATTAATAGCGGCGCAAGCGCTTCACCCGACTACAGTCCTCAAGGGTGAGTGTTGTTCGCAATTTTCATCCTCGACTCTCTATCAAATAATTACACTTTCACTAGAGCTCACCCTTCACTTTCTCTCGATGGAGTAGTACCCTTTCCCCTGATCAAGTGTTTTTCCTTATCCTCATCATTCTCAATTGCAAGGACCATAGAATCTAACAAGAAAATAGGTTTAGCAGTAACGGCTATAAGGAGTTTACATGCTATAAAGATAATCAGCACTTGATGTACAATGACAGCCAAGGCAACGAATGCGAAAGCATTTATTATTGTATCATGTAATTTATTATTACATTCTGTATTATATTAGAGAGTTTCACCCCTGGCGTTAAGGGCGCCTTCTTCTCAGGGTATATTTCGTAGAAATCAAAATATACATAGACTGATTTAAGATCGATGTACGTTTCGTAAAACTCCGAATTCGATATTGTGCTGTTAATTAAAGTAGAGCCCCTATTAGGGTACGGAATATAGTAAAACGGATGTGCAAGCCTCACACCCCGTGCTTTGGAGGTCTGGCCACGGTCATAATAGCGCTTCCAAAGATTTTCTTCGATTTCATAATTGAAGAATGCATTGATGTCTTGTTGAGTAAAGAATCTATGTGAGAAACCTGTGTGCTCCCCTCTTCTCTACGAGGAAGAATTTCCTTAGCCGTACTTATGAGAAAATTAAAATCAACGCACCATACCTGAATCATACTGACCCCCTAGTCCCCATGTTCCTCACTCCGTCACAATATCTAGCTCAGTAGTCTGTTGTACCGGACTAGGGTGCAGCCTAGATATATATTAAAGCTATTATAAAGGCATAAATAATCAATATTGTCCTTTTAAATGAGGGTTTCATTCGATGCCTTGGTACTAACTAACGTTCCTTATACAAGATCGATGTTTCGATCCTAGAGCTAGAAGCTGGAATGAGAAGTATTAGCCAACTAACGCGCAGGACTGAACGTGAGGTGGGTAAGCGCCTTACACTCAATTCTACTAGGTTGTATAAATTACCGTATACCAGCGTCTCAGGTTCCTCCTAATCCACTTTTAGGAGAACGATGACCTCGCCTGCTGTTCTTCATAGACCAAATTTGAGACCGTCTTGAATCATATAATAATAGGTCTGTGTATGCACAGCCGCCGTCAGCTTTTCAGCATACCTAATACCCACTAAAATAGTTTATGGTACGCCCTGCCGAAGGCCCGCAGTCTGAGGGGTGTAGGCGGATGTGATCGGAATATAGCTGATTAAGATCTCATCCGTAGTTTGTCTGGAGTTGAGTATAGAGTCGGGCTTGGGGTAATTAACCGTTTACATAGTCGCTATATATAAATTATGCTCTCAGTTAGCTGCCAGATGATAGGCTAGGCCGAGCCTGAGCAAAAGCAACTGATACGCTAAGCCTAATTCATCGTGCGCCTTAAAAGTGATAACCACATTGCCTTCAAGTCCCTCTTCTATCCAGTCTACTATGTTTCTTGCACCTGCACACCTAAATCTCGACGAGGCTCTCTATCATCGTTTCTAGGGTCTCTGGGGACAATTCAATCCAGTCTTATTTACAAACACGGCCCAACTACAAGATGAGCGTTCATAATCGCCGCTCCACAAGATCTAGCGGCCGCGCCAAGCTGTCGGGTTCGATCGAGGACGTAATCAGAGATGCCAAGGTAACCGCGATGCAGGAGAAGCGCGCGTTCCGCGAGAAAAAGTACCAAAGCGAGCGAAGCCCGAAGTTCCATGCGTTCATGAGGCTCCCAGTGGAAGTGCGTGCGTGCATCTACTTCCTCGCCATGGAAGATGCCGGCTCACCGCGCCATCTGCCTACGCTGCGGGCTCCCACGCTTGCCTTGGTGAGCAAGCAGGTTCGGGAGGAGGCATTGCACATTTTCCTAGCACGGTGTACCTTCTACTTGAACGTGCAATCAAACCACCAAGATATCGGCGACCTGGACGAGAAAGCCTCGAAGGGGAAATTGTTGCCGCTTCACCCTACATCACCGCGCATGTGTTGCATTGAAGGGGCAGCTCTAGATAGCGGGCGTTGCGAGCCCTTGAGCAAGCAGACGAGGCTGTGGCTACTGAAGATGCGGGGGAACAGTGAGGAGTTATACTTCCAAAACATCGAACTGCATATCACGCCTTCTCGGTGTTGCGGGGGGCACCGTCGCAATCGCCACGGCGGAGCAGCGCTAGTCTTGTCGCTGCGTGCACATACTGGCCAACTTCTCATAGACTACGAAGAGCCGCCAGACACAGATTCCCATCCAGGCCTCGATCGGCTCCGAAGGGACGCCGTGACAGTTGCCCACGACATCGCTGCCCTACACAAGAACTATATAGGGTTCAGCTACAAGGAGCTGAAGCAGGTTGCAAAGTCGTTTCGCTATTGGCCACCTGGGGCGCCGGAATAGGGAGAGGCGGACGTTGAAGAAACCCGAATTAGAGACACGGAGAAATTAGGAGAAAAAGTCTTTTAGGCGCGGAATTTCTCTAGAATCGTGCTAAATGCGATGCTCTGGGAATCACCTTTAAAATAGCTTGCGTGTAGTGTGAAGGACGTACTTTGAAGAATTGCTTAAGGTAGCATTGCTTCCTTCTGATTAGGGCCTTTTGTTTCCGAGATTTCCAGGGCTAAAAATGGCAAATATTCTCTAATAGTATTGGACATTCGGCCTCGCAGGCCGCACTTGTATGATCTCACCAAATCTCAACTGCGGCGATATGGTCGGCAAGGATCCGTAATATTCATCTCCGGAATCAGTCGCGTTATACATTTCCGGTGTAATCTTGCCTTGCGGCAAGAGCTCATATGTGCCACTCGGCAACCATGGTGTTGCTGCATTGATGGAAAGATGGGAGGGAGATAGCAAAGGCACTGCTGATGTAGCTTTTGTTTCTCCCGCATCTTTGCCAATCAATTCCCCGTACCGGAGATTTTTCTTCCCTGCGACCTTCAATATTTCGTCAACGGTGCTGTTGGAGCCTGCTTCTTGCAAGACGGGTGCGCCCAAAGCCTTGCTTATTTCGAAGGTATCTAATGACACATCTCGGCCCAATGCTTGCCATCCGCTGAGAAGAAAGAAGATAATGCCCAATTCCAAAGCCATAATAACAAGTGCTATGCCAAGATACTGATAGTGCGTTACATAAGCTATGACAGTCTTGGTGCTTGTTGCGGGAAGTCGTTGGGGCGTTGCGTATGATACGTTAGCAATGCTGTTGGCAATCGCACTGCGAAACATCAATTCCTGGATTGTGTTGACAATATCGACTGAAGGGTCTTCCCATGTCATCGAACAGTTGCCATAAGTAGAGGAATCTGACGTCAAATAGTTTGATGCCGCCTGCCCACTGACATTGGCTAAATAGGGTGAATTTATCATCTGGACTTGTCTTAGGTTTGCGCTCGAACTGTAGAGCGAATCCGCAACCGAGACGATGCCGCCTAGCATGGACTGAAAGTCGCCGGTTGCGCCAGTGAACACGTCGTCGTAGCCGGTGGAAGAATTGAACTGAATGATTTCGATTGTCTGGTTCATAGACGGCTCCCACTTCTGGAGGACGGAAGTGTTGTTCCTGATAGTAACTGGATATTTTACCGTTGCGAGCCTCATCACACATTGCTTTACTGTGAATGACCCAACACAGGATGCATCTGGTTTGTATACTGCTGTGAAGTTCACCATGCTATATTCCGACAAGACTTCGTATCCCCCGAACTGAAAGTCAACTAGAAACGTCGTATAGTTACTATGGTTGGGATCTGCACTCCCGAGGTTGTGGAAGTCGTATGGCAAGTCACTCTCGTTGCAGGCAACATCAAAGCCGGGGCCTAGCATAGAAATGGTGCAAGTGCTGTTGTCTTCGCAGCCTGAATTCGGCAGGGTTATAACGTCTCGTGCAGCGTAGGCCTTGCTCACATTGGCAAAAACGGGCTGTAGTATATAGCCTAGGTCTGTGGAGCCCGATGAGGCACCCCATTGACTGAAGTTACTTGGCAACTTTTCGGGCGAGACATAGACTGTGACTGTGTTGTTATTTGAAGTGACAGCCTTTGATGTTGTAGTTGTGGCCTGTTGCAGTAATGGGCCGTCTGCAACACTGACAGCTAGCGCGATCAAGGCCGCTATGGCGAATAGGTCAAACGTTCGTGATCTCTGCAGGAATGCTGTAAGACTATGTTGTACCCCGAGATCAAACTGTAATTGCGCGAGACGGGCGCCTCGGAGAGCTTTGAGCCACCAGCAGATGGCATAACCCTGACTCATTGCAACTGCGAGGTTTATATTGGCGACGTTCACCAAGATCGATAAGACGACCGAGACAGACACAGGATATCGAGAAGACGGCCATGACGACACCTCTTTATTATCCGAATGGTATAGTACGACCACTATAGCTCCGGAGGTAATTAGACTGAAGGAAAGGTAAGCACATGGAAAGTACTGTTAATTTAACGCATAATACTGCTCACAAGACAATACAGGCACAGATTCCCAGCCATGGGAACCGCTTCCAGAAGCTGGGCTCCCAGGCATTGTTGGTTGTTGGCGCATTTCTATGCATCTTTCTACTGAGTCTGGATTTAAAGCAAGAGCATCGAGATTCGAAGAAGATCGCGGGGTCAAGATATGGACAGTAAACTCCTCTCTAAGCTTTATATGATTACTAAACCTAAAAAACTACATATAGAATGTTCTTGACTGAGCTGAAAAGTTAGCCTGCGTACATGTATAGCCCCCAATCTCAGTGGCTGCGCCTATTATGGATTAACAACTTTCTCCAGGTGACAATTTCCTACTTTTTCCCCATGTCAATGCGAACCTGGCTGCCGTTGATTAAATAGAACGAATGCAAGGAAGTCGCCTACTATATTAAGTATCGGCTAAAACTAACCATACCTAAAGTTGCCTGCTGCATGCGTCATGTGCAATACCCTGTATGCTATGATTGGGGGACTGGTTGTGGCGTTGACAGCTGAGGCATTTTGCTCGGAAGGGCGCACAGCTGGAGCGGAACGAAGGACTTGAGTTGTATTGTTCTTCTGTACATTCTTTTTTATGATTTGAAGTGAATTGGTGTTTAGTTTTGGTTAGTTGACTATACTATATGAGCGACCATTTGAGAAACTCGATGTCGGATTTGAGCATACCAGGTAACGGTGCAACGGTAAACCGCCAGGTTAACGGTGCTTAATCGGTGGATTTGCAGCATATGTAGATATATAGATCTATTTATATCTTGCATATGTATATCCTCCAAAGGTTTACGGCTGACCTTCATAACAAAATATATCTTTTCTATCCATACACCGTCTTATAAACTCTTAGAGAGTCCCACTACGTGAATTAATAGAGCATCACTTTGCCTCTAACCCAACTGTGATACAAACAATTTAAATCCCTGACCCGAATTTGTTACTCTCATCCTACCATTTAGAATTCCATAGACTTGGTTGCGACCCGAATATACACCCGCTAGCTCGCCTTATTGTCTCTTAGATTAAGCAACCAGTCCTCCTATTCGTAACCGAGCATTGGGCTCCAATATATCCCCCACGGCTTCCTTTTTTTGTTGGGGCTGAGTATATTCATGGGTAGCAAGGGTTCGTCTTGCAATCTATCTCAATTTTGCATATTCAGTTCGTAATAGCGGAAGATAGGAATAATTTCTTTAATGCCTTTTCTATAGATGATCAATGCTAAATAATAGAACATATGTCTGACCTGCAGAGTAAAAGAAATGATGCTCGCTCATTT
>JAPESX010000495.1:0-17583 GCA_029590615.1 Nemania bipapillata | reverse complement strand
GCTGCCGTGATGATGTCTTGCTCGCTCTGAGGCCACCTCTGGAGATCTGGAGGACTGCCCGCCTCGTTTGCGGTGAGTAGGTGTTTCCCCCAAGGCTGGCCCTCGAGCCAGCGGGTGGTCGACTCATCTAGTTCCCCCCAGGGTTTCTCGGATAATTTACAGCTGATCAGCATGGCCTCGATGGCGTTCGAAGAGCGTTTTTCTAATGCAATGGCGAACGGTGTGAGACCACGTGCATTCTTGATTAAGCCGTCAGAGCCGGCCGCGAGCAGCTTCACACATGCGTCCCCTATATCGCTCCAGGCGGCCAAGTGCAGCGGCGTATCCCCATCGCTGTCCCGTGAGTCGATTTCGATATCGCCAAGCTCGAGCAAGGCATCTACAGCGTCGAGATTGCCAGTCAGAGCAGCGACGTGAAGGGGCGTCATCCTCCGGCGATCTCGTATATTATGCAGGCTAGCTGTTTCTAGCTTCTGTAGTAGAAACTTCATTGCTCCTCGCGAAGTCCCGCTTGCGGCGTGGTGCAGCACTGTCGTATCTAGATCTACTTTTGCTAGTAGCTCGGGCCCGACTTTACCTAGAAGCAGCTCGACTACCGTCCAATGAGCCACTTCTACGGCAAGATATAAGCCGGGCATCAAAAGCTCGTCGATCACAGGCCATTGGTGCTCGACTGCCTTCGCGATCATGTACTCGACTGCGTGAATGTTACTTTGGCGGACCGCCTCTTCGAACGGTCTGTCGTTTTTGTTATCTCGCATACACATGAGCTCCCATGCCCGCGGGTGATCTAGCAGAGCCTGTAATTTGAGCCGGGGGCCTGATTCGGGCGGTACTGTGCGGTTCTTGAATCCGAATGAGGGGTCCATCACAGCCCAATGTAGTGGTGTCTTGGCGAAGCGATCAGCCGTCAGTTGGTTCCTCCAAATGGAATCGCCGGCCACTGCGTCGAAGTAGCGCAACACCCTTTCGAAGACGGGGTACTCGGATTCCCTCACGGCCAGGACCAAAGGATTGGCTGCGTATATGTCATATCCTTGGATGAGCTTGCCCTCGACGTCTTTCTCGACGATCGCGTCGACTGTAGCTATCTTCCCAGCTGCTGCCGTTGATCCTACGCCGCGAATGGCGAGGTGCAAGATTGTTCCTGTCCAGTTCAGATGGTCGCCTACTCGTGACGTGACATTAAGCTCGGAGTGTTCGAGTAAAGTTTTTAATGTCCCTACCGAGCCGAATACGGCTGATACGTGGGCTGGCTGCACCGCCCAAGTGTTGGTTTCCTGTGTGTCGAGGTTTAGCGACTGCTCCTGGACGAGTAAGTCCATGGCCTTCACTGAGTCACCAAGCGCTGCCCAGTGTAGCGCATTCCCGAAGGATTGTCTATTTGCACCGTTTAGTTGCCCCGTGTGCCGCTTGAACCACTCGATCGTCAAGGGGATGTCTCCTAGGTCGGAAGAGTCGTCTACCTCAGTATCATTCGGCATGATAACATCGTAGAAAGCTCCCATATCTATAGCAGACACGTTCAGGTTTCCAACGGGGTGGTGACCTCCAGGCCAAACCTGCCATTTCCCGAGTACAGTATGAAGAGCTGACACAGCGGCACGGTGTACTCTTACAGAACTTTTGAAGAATTTACTCATGGTATCTAAAATATCTTGGGCTAGGGCGCTGTCTGTGGAGTCAGGGTGTGATAGCATCTTGTGATAATGCTTGCCAAAATGGAGCGCTGCGTACTCGAGGAATGGCGTTGCATTATGTACGTCCCTGATCCCCGGAAGTGTAGCGTCGTCGTTGAGGAACGGATCGTCGAAGCTGAGAAATGTGATGCAGGTGAGAGCAATACTGCCGTCTGTACCCGCGAACAGCGGTGTGTTTTTCTCGGCCTCGAAATACTCTTGTGTCGTGAAGTGAACGAATTTCACGATTTTACTTTCCGGTTCAATGACGACGAGGCCGCCGCAGTATTCGATCAGAAGCTCTGTTGACACTATATTGTCCTCGCTTAGTTCCGTGTCGTCCTGATCAACGGCGAGTGCGTGGGTGAGTTCCGTCGAAGTTAGGGGCCTCATGGCAAAACAGACCCATTGAATTGTCCGCATGGCCCACTCCCTGTTGGATTGGTGTTGGCTTTCGATCCGCTGGACAGCGTTGTTGTATGTCTCTCTCATGGCAGTGTCACCTCTTGGAATGCCTTCTAGCACCTTCCTCACTGCCCTAGGGGTAGACTCGAGCGCTAACGCATCCATGTGCAACTTACAGAGTAGGAACCTTCAGTTTTCTTAGTGATTAATTAACTTCATGGCTGCCAGATGATATACTTACAGTTCTTGAGCTCTTTCGCTAACTATCCGAACGATTTCACCCTCTAGATCTTGTTTCCGCTTGACGTTCTCGGCTAGTTTTCTAGAGTCCGTGATCCTGGCTTTGATGTAGGCGCGTAGATCATTTTTAACTGCAACGATCCTGAGAATACGCACATCTGTGAATCTTTCCAGATCACTTCCTAATACTCGGGATGTGATGAGAACGTTAGCCCAGGGGTATAGTCGGGAAACGTGGTCGAGAAGAGTCTCTCTCTGTGCCTCGGTGCATTCGTCCAGTGCGTCAATCACCACGAACATGCGCTGGAACTTCCCGTCGGTAAACTCCTTCTCGACGAGCCCGTTGAGCTGTGCCGCTGATAGTTTAACACGACGGGCATACAAGTCACTGCTCAGCTGGTCGACCTCAGCCTTTGAAAGGTCCCGCTGGAGTATCAGCTGCGTCCAAAGACTAGCCAGCAACGTCGTCGGCTCCTGGATACGTTGCCGAAAATCGCAGTATACGTATGTGAGTCCCGTGTCTCTTTCCTTCTTCAGTACTCCTTGAAGATAGTCTACGACAACGGACGCGATGAAGGTCTTGCCAGAGCCCGGGGCACCGGGACACCAGAGCGTGGCGCCGGGTGAACAGAGCCATTCCTGGAACTCGGGCGAGTCGATAAACCACTGTCCGGTTCCCGGGTGTCTTTGATGAAATATTTCGTTTTGTTTCTCTGAAAAACTGACTGGTGAGAAGTAGTTCACTAAAGTATTCAGCATTTCCTGAGTCTGTCGCCGCTCATATTGTGCCGTCATTGAGAGAGTCTTCTGAAGTTTTTTTACCACGTCTGGCAGAACTGCTGTATCCTGTTTAATTGAATTGGCCAAGTCTTTGACGTCTTGGGTCATCCATGAGTTGATAAAACTAGTGAATCGTGCTACCCTCTCCATGACTTCCTTCATGTCCTTCTTCAACAGGGGCCAGAATAAATCCCGAGTGAGTATCCGCAGACGACTATTCGGGCTTAACTTCTCAACTAAGCTGTTGATACGCTCCTTCAGGTCATCGAGAGGTTTCATAAGCGGTTCAGCGGCCTGGGTATTTTGCAGTTTGGAGTCGTTCTTTAGCCTTAGCAGCAAGGGGGTGAGCGCGCTACACTCGACGACAAGCTCCTCAGCCTCGGCTGGCGCGTGAGCAACATCGATACAGTATTGTACAAGCTTCGCGGTCACTGATACCAGCTGGAGGACCGATGCAACAGCGCCCACGCCGTCGGCCATAGTGTCGCGAATTCTTACGTAATACTAGATGACAACGGTGAGAGATGCTTTTGACATAACTTTCTACAGTGAAGAGGAGAAATCGTTTGGTTCTGTCCAAAAGCGTCACCTAGCCTTGCCAGATAGAACCCCTGAAACACACCCTAGTTCGCGATGGATGACATGCATGCATTGCCCCCAATTGAAGTCTAGTGAAGTGGCCATGCCTGTATTCTGAATATACTGGTTCGATAAGGGGATGACGACTGAAGTGGCCACAGGACATATATATGTGTATACATATATAAGACATGGAAGCAGTGAGTATAACACTGAAGGAAGCAACATCGCTCTTATACTCCTCGTCTTGAAGAGTTTGTCGTCAGGTTATAAGATAACTGAAAGATATGGGCAGCCAATTCGCAGCCTACATGTGCCATCTTGCAGAGCTAGATACCACGGCGTCCAATACAGTATGCTAAGTGCTAAAATATGCGGGATATGCTTAGCGTTTTTATAAATAGCATCAGTTACGGCGAAATGTAGCTTCATTGGTTGCTGCAAGTCTACCTTAGATGCTAGGAGGTATACCATACCTAATGTTGTCGGTTTGGTCCATGTGATTGAATACCTACCTGACTAAAGCTAGTAATTAACGGCGCAGGGGGTTGCTGATGTCTATAGGGCGGCACATATAGATAAGTGGTAACTCAGCAAGCATGCACGCTTAGTTGTGGCTTGTGCAAAATTGGGTCCTATAGCTCAACCTAGGCGCATGCTTAGGCTAAACGTGGTGTGGCTCAGATTGAAATACACAACCTACCTCACTACAGTACTACGGAAGACCTAGCGCATAGGTACAAGCTACTGTAAGGTAGCCACGTCAGGGATCCAATCATAGCTCCATCGCGTGTTTAGGTGCATTGTGTCCTTTCAATTTAGCTGTAGCTACGTATGTAGAGAAAAGCAACTTCTGTTTTCCATGATTCAGTTTCGTGTTTAGACTTTTTAGCATATCTGCAAAGACCTTATTAAACAACAGGTCCCCAACCTACGACGCGGTCCTTTCTGGGGTCTAGTCCTCCAACCTTCCCTACCTACCTACTTGCCCTTCCTTTTGATAACTCGTCTTTAAAGACTGCGCCAGCGCATCGTACCAAAACAGCTGCTTCCAGGAGCTTGGCTCCCTTCAACAACCGCTCACCATGCCGCTCAACCTCTTTCGAGTCCTGGGTATGTATTCTATTGCCTGCGCAGTTACATATATATAATTATGAAGACCCCAGCTTTGGCCAGTGGTTAATCAATTCTTTTTTATAGGGGACTTTTCCCATCTGGCATCGATTTTAATTCTACTTCATAAGATGACCGAGCTCAACGTTTGTTCCCTCGTACTAAATGAAATGCGACAAGCGCCTGTTGCTAATAGGACAACCTTAGGGCTGTACCGGTATATCATTTAAATCACAAGCCTTATATCTTCTAGTATATGTCACCCGCTATCTTGGTACGACGCTCCTCGACTCTCTCTCCCCTCCATAGACTCTAGACTAGACTCTAGGCGCACATGCTTGTAAGCGGACGTGACTAATCGCGACATCCCAGACCTCTTCAGCACCGAGAGCATCTACAACCTCGTATTCAAGATCCTCTTTATTGGCTCACAGGGATATATCGTCTACCTAATGACGACCAAGTACAAGCCCACACACGACCCGAACCTCGACACATTCCGCGTGCAGTACCTACTAGGCGGCGCCGCGGTGCTAGCTGTCCTCATACCGTACCGATACACACTATCCGAGATCTTGTGGGCATTCTCGATCTGGCTGGAGTCCGTGGCCATCCTACCGCAGCTGTTTATGTTGCAGCGCACGGGCGAGGCTGAGACAATCACAACGCACTACCTGTTCGCTCTGGGTGTCTACCGTGGCCTCTACATCCCGAATTGGATCTACCGCTACCTGACCGAACCGAAGCACAAGGCCGACTGGATTGCCATCATTGCTGGTATCATTCAGACTATTCTATACTCGGACTTCTTCTGGATCTACTACACCAAGGTCATGAAGGGCAAGAAGTTCAAGCTACCAGTATAAATAGGGAAGCTATAGCTTCATCTACCCTCAGACGGCCGTCTAGTACGATTAACACATGTACGAGACAACGAATAGATCTAGGCTCCGTATCTTTCGGGACGGCTAGAAGCTCCCTCGGTGTCATCGAGTCGCGACGTCCATATACAAACTAGGATGGACGTGGACTTGTAGGATCGCTTGAATGGTAGGTTTCCATCGAAGTCACGGCTTGCCGGAGAGCATGACTGGCGTTTCGGCGGTGCAATTTGGAGTTGGTCTTGTAAGAAAGAAAGAAAACTAAGGGGGAAAGTGGTCATCATCAACGGCAACGGAAAGTGGATTGGCGAGGGAACCGGGACAGCTGGGCGATCACGGTTCCAATTTTACCCTAGACACTGTAATTTTGTACATAACCATGTATTTCTCGTCTAATGGAATCTTGTTCGTCTCGCTCTCTCTTCCCATGCTTTCAAATATACTCATCGATCCGTCTAAGCTCGAACAGGAGATAGTCGGACATATCCATTCGTCCTATCCCTGCGTAGCAGCGTGCAGGGAATCCGTCTATGCTGTACTACGCTGCGAGTGGGATGACACTGGGAGACTTGGACTTGTTTCAAGCATAGAGGTTGTCTGCTTCAGGTCTACCATGAGTCGGCATCCCTGGCGAATGTCTCGGGGGGCCGCGTGTATAGCAGGAACATCGTGTTATACAAGAAAATTAGAAGTTATTTACGAAAGTTTGAGACTACAGATACCATGTACATTCAGCATACAAGAAATCTTCACCTTGATTTTCGATCCTCTTCATATTCAGGACGTATGCTAAATTGCTCTTCTTGATGTATCTTGTCATGTGCATTAAATTCTTTTCTAGGAAAATGTTTTACAAGCCTTTCAAATTCCCACTCTATGCTAACCTTTTTCAAAGCATTCATGCGAAGTCAAAATATCTCAAGATTACGCCAATATATATCACTGATTAGTAGACAAAGAACTGTAAAAGCGTAGAGAAGATCCACCACCTAGATATTCAAGTTTCCTAGGTATCATCTACGTCCACATATGAAGGAGCACTTTCGTTGCTATTCGATGATATAACCGAAAGATATCAGATGCTTTATATCGCTAGTATCTACCCTGTACAACCAGAACATAGGCTATGCTTCGCCCTTGAGGTTTTTATGTATAGATGGTCCCAGTGACACCCACATTCGACGCAGTGTTAGGCCGTCTAGGCACCGGTGCCTGTAACTGCGAGGGACTCATTGGCGCTGGACGCAATGGAGAGATTTCTGGGTACTCCTCCTCTTGATGGTACGGAGGCATAGGCGATGTTGATGAAGCTGTGTACCCTAGAGACAACTGCGCTGATGAAATGGAAAACCTAGACGTTGGCTGTTGCCCTGCACCTATAGGGTCGAACTGAGTCAGATCTTGCGAGATTACACTCGAGAATGAAGGCGATTGGAGTCTAGTCTGGTTTTCTGAAAATTTAGGATCGCGGTCTGTCGACTCGTCGTCTGTGGAAAGAAGAAAGGTCCCATCATTGCCTTGCGAGCCTACCGATCTCTGAACAGAGAGGTTGTTGTAGGCATTTAGACTACTAAACCGCAATGGGACAATAGGGGGCAAAAATGTGGTCATATTGCCTAGAGGCGACAAATTTGCTGTCCCTTCACCCATCTCGTCCGTGTAGCCTGGCATATCGGACACGTTATGCGGAGCGACTGACTTGTCATCTGATGCTGATGGGAATATTTCTGTTGTCCGCCCATTCGAAGGTGGATAGCGCGAGGTAGTCCCTTTAGTGCCCATACGTATTACTTGTATCTGATGGGATCTATCTTGGGTTGTACCCCGTGAAAGAGCTAGTTTGATAGGTGGTGTGTTCCTTGTTTCATATCTAGAAGCAGCTCGTGTCCTATTCTCAGGTTGGCCAAATTCCAAGGTAGGAGATTTATCTTGCACGGAAGCGTCGGACGCCCGGTCTGATAGTGGAGACACCGGATAGGCCTGGTCGCTTGTTAAAAGAGGTCCGACCAGATTATTGAGCAAAGCTCCGTTAGTGGAGGGCTTTGCCTTGTGGTCATGGGGCGGCAATCGAGGGGCGACAGTGGGAAGATTGCAATGATCCCCTATAGTTGAAATATACTTAGATGGGAAGATATCCTTGCGGAACTTTTCAAATATGAACCGAGGTGTTCGCAGCCGAATTCGCGCTTCATCCCGCGAGTATGGGGTCTTTTCTGCAATAGCTGTTCTCTGCCGCCTGTACCAGAGAATAGAGATTGTGGCTAAGATAGACGAGACAGACGATAAGATAAATACTGCCACTACGATGCCTGCTAACTGGCCCGCGTTGAGATTTAAACCGTGAGACACGCCATTTAAATCACCCTTTAGCTTGTTAGACTGTGAATTGCTTGTCTGGGAGGCTAAATCTAACTTACTACTACGCACGAGCTAGTTTCCATGCCAGATGGGGTACCCTCTACAGTAAATGAAATTGTTTTAACTGTTGGTTGAGTAGTCACCGTCCCAGACAAAATACTTCCCTGTGCAGACGAATTACCCTCGACGGAGGGCGAGGTGCTAGTTCTGGGATCATCAGAGGCACTCTGGGAGGCTGTACTGGCTTGAATTGTCCCGTCTGATGACCCTGAGTCAAAGGTAAACTGTGTCGCAGATGGCAAATCCGATAAGGAGCTAGTTGTTATAGAAGTTAAAATACTATTCGAAACAGAAGTTGACCTGGTGGACGATGTCCGTGTTGACACTTGTGACCGATGGTGGCGGGAATGTTCGGGTGGATGACAACCATCTTTTGCGTTATCTTTGGGATCTTTCCGATTCTGGGGACGTCCGAGCGTAGCCAGTTCGGGGGCTAGCAGAATTGAGGGAATTTCTAATTCTGTTGAAAGCGCATCATTTCCAATGGGTTGTCCCTCGCCAACTTTCTCCGTTCCGTCATGTACATCGATGTTCTGGGTAATAGTACGCGTTTGAAGATCGAGATTTTGGCAAACGTTAAAGTTATCCAAAGTAGTACCGAATGCAAGCGTTGAAAATGCTACTAAGAGCAAGGAAGATAGAAGTTGGATGATTATCATTCTGGGCTGTACTCATAGTTGGATCATGCCTGGGCTGCCATGATGTACCCAATTATCGCCGGATACCCGTAGAATGCCAGAATATTAAAAGAAATCATTGACTATCGACCGTCCAAGTTGGCGCTTTTGTACTCTTGTAGCCCTATTTCCATCTGCCAACGAGGTGAGCTATAACATACGAATGTAGATCATCTAGTCGGAGAGGCGGTCTCACGGTTAAGATTGAAAGTAACGTTCAACGAACATAACGCAGAGTATCAAGCTAAATTCAGCTCATGTCAAGCTAAATGAACGTGCTTTCTCCATGCTTAATGCAATAGTATCATTGCCGCATATATCTTCAGCTGCTATGCTGGATAAGGGGTGTAGCAAGAACTGGTCGTAGAGCCCATGCCACTCTCGTTTTATCCCTTTGACTCCCCCAATAGATAGTTATTTCCAGTTCTCAAACCCTTCAGAAACAAGGGGAATTCGGCTTTGATGGTGAAGGTGGTATTGGCTAGTTTAGTGGTGGTCGATATTGTTGGTTCCGAAGAGGAGCAACGGCCGGACAGACCTACCTCATCAGGATGAACGCACATGGCCTGGTCGGTGTGGCAGCGCAACATCTGTGACTTAGGCTGAAGCAGGGTGGGGGATCTCCGGAGTATCAAACGATGCACTGCCATGGGGCGGGTGACCCATCTATCTTCAAATTGATTAGCTAGGGGCGGGAGTAGAGCGAATGAATGAGTTGGAGACAATATCTAAATAGTCTTAAACAGATCGTATTATTTGAGCGATCATTAGGTTATCATCCATGCCAACCGCGCGTGCCATAGCGGTGGTTCAGTTACCCCTTTCAACCCCCCGGACGCTGCGTACTCGAGAGAAAGCATCGAGGGTCCAATAAGGTTCAGCGCCCGGAAGTTGCACGCAGGTTACTTTGGCAAACAGCCTAGGAATCGATGAAATAGGAGCCCTGGAGTGTTCACGATCTGAAGGGACATCGCATTTCGAAACAGTTGGATCTCGGTTAGGATCTCCGAGGCCCACTTTTCCCCATACCCCTTAACAATCTAGCAAGTATGCTCATTGGTAAGGCACACCGTGGAAATGACTGCTACCCATTGCGATAATTAAATAATAGATAGTCGAGATTATCAAGTAAGAGATTTCATAGAGGGCGGGGTCCCGCCTACTCTCACAATTTAGCTCGATGGAGCAGTAATTTAATTGAAGTCGTAGTTGAGGCCGGAATAGTATCCAGCTGAATTTGGTGACTGGTCTCCGAATCAGGAAAACTAGCCTGTTAGATAAGAGGTCATCGATTAACGCATTGCTTCCCGTGAACGGAAGATTTTTGCTTGGCTTTTGAGGAGTTGTTGCGTTATAGAGATGATAACATACTCTAGAAGGCAACGGGGTGGTTTTAACAAGCCCAAAATATAACGATGCCAACGATATGTAGAGACCTGGGAAATGTTCCCAACCAGTTCTGTAATAAGACTCGCATTCGAGGAGTCCTGGAATATACATGTTCAAGGCGAAGAAGGGCTGTTTGAACATAGTATATCCGCATATACTGGCATCTCAAATATGAGACAATATTGGGGTGCTGCGGTATTTACCACGCCGACTTATTGAAGGTGGATGTATCATTCATACACCTCCGACAGGCTCAGGACGATGCGAGAACATTAGCTTATACTTGACAATCTCCACAATTTCCAAATCCTCTTTGGCACTTTCAGAGGATGAATCAGTCATTTGCACGTCTAGTTCAGATCTAACTCTCTTCCGAATAACGGCAATAGCCCTAGGTAGCTTCTTCATTTCCCCCGTGAGCCGTTGGTGCTGTCCTACGTATAGGTGGACTCTCTTCATCCAGGCAGTGCTCGTATCATCTTGCATCTCTGGGTGGAAATCTGGGAACGATATACGACCAATTTGAAGATCGTGGTTGCCTACCGCGCTGCCATTTTCGTCTGCTTGGGGCAAATTGATTGTGCCTTGCAACTCAAGAATGGCCAGGCCAGACGGCGTCTGTATAACCTGAGGTAAGGGATTTGGTGGAACCTCGACGACGGCAGTGCGTAAATGAAGAGTTACAGAAGACATCGTCCTATCGGTATTAATTAGCAGATACTTGATGTCGCGTATAAATGATGTGTGATTGGTTACATGGCAGTTCTTATGAGTGTAGTAGATAGAGGTGGTAGACAAGACATGAAGCTGCTCTTCAGATCATCGATAAATGCGATAAGGGATAAGATAACAAACCCCAGTGATAAGTGGTCAGTGCGCGCTCGCTTGCCCTAGCGCTATCCCACCTTTTCTGCGTAGGACCCAGCGAAAAATTAGGATTAGCGAGAAAACCAAAATCACAACCAACCCTCGATTATCTCTGGCATTTTCGGCTACGATTTGACTTCCTCTTCCAATCCACGTCACCCAAAGTCGATCGCCAACACCCACCGCCGAGATGAAGCTGAACATCTCCTACCCTGCCAATGGCAGCCAAAAGCTGATCGAGATCGAAGATGAGCGCAAGCTCCGCGACTTCATGGAGAAGCGAGTACGTTTTCCGTCCCGACGATCCCCTTCCCGATGCCAGCCACGACGAGCAAGACACGGTCTCTACATGCAAACCTCGGGCGCCTATTCCTCTCTTTGCATGCATTGCACGACCGCTCGTCCGCCTCGAAGAATATAACCCTCTCTACTGGCAATACACATATAGACATAAACATGAGAAGGTGAATTGAGTTGCTAACGTGGTGGTGCTATCAGATGGGCCAGGAGGTCCCCGGTGACAACCTAGGCGATGAGTTCAAGGGCTACATCTTCCGTATTACCGGTGGAAACGACAAGCAGGGTTTCCCTATGAAGCAGGGTGTCCTACACCCTACCCGTGTCCGACTCCTCCTCTCCGACGGCCACTCCTGCTACCGACCCCGCCGCACCGGTGAGCGCAAGCGAAAGTCCGTCCGCGGTTGCATTGTCGGCATGGACCTCTCCGTCCTCGCTCTATCCGTCGTCAAGCAGGGCGACAACGAGATTCCCGGCCTGACCGACGTCGTCCACCCCAAGCGCCTTGGTCCCAAGCGTGCCACCAAGATCCGCCGCTTCTTCGGCCTCAGCAAGGATGACGATGTAAGTAGAACTACAACACTCGTCATCACCTACTCGGTCGTTGCTTCTGCGGGATGAGAGAGAAGAATCCCTTGCAGTGTAACCATCGAAGTAGAGTCTGAGAGGAAAAACATATGAAAACATGGGAGCACGGGATGGCTAATGTGTTTGGGTTTTCCCTCTCTACCGAATAGGTTCGAAAGTACGTTATCCGACGTGAAGTCCAGCCCAAGGGCGAGGGCAAGAAGCCTTACACCAAGGCTCCCCGTATTCAGAGACTGGTCACTCCCCAGCGTCTCCAGCACAAGCGCCACCGTGTTGCGCTCAAGCGCCGCCAGGCCGAGAAGGTCAAGGATGAGGCCGTACGTTCTCCGACCCTACAAGCTATCTGACTTGCGGCTGTCCCACTAACAATCTTGTTATAGAATGAGTACGCTCAGGTCTTGGCCAAGCGTGTCGCTGAGGCCCGCTCCTCCAAGGCTGATGCCCGCAAGAGAAGGGCAAGCTCTATGCGCAAGTAGATGCTTCCAGGCGTTCGGTCGGTGTCTTCTGGTTGTTGCATTTCGGCATGAAAATCATGGCTATGGTAGGCATTGCGGGATGGTCATGAGTGACTTAGATAGGCCAATGAATGGCTTAGTGTATTCCCCGGAGGCCACCCAAAATGAAACGAGACTAAGATTCCCAACAAAGTAATTTCAGTTGTTCAGTCAATTGTACATCCATTATGTGATTGTCTTGAGATCTCGTCGGTATCGGAGTTCTATTCCGGGTATCATGAGAACCCTACCACTAGGGTTGCTTTTTATCTGTCAAATTTCAATTCGCCAACCTATGCAATTGACGCTTATGCAACATAACTCCAACACTGAACCACCAATAGATACATATAGCCACGCAAGACGATTAATCACATCCTCGAGGCCCACGTGTTCTGAGGTCGTTGGTTTATATGTTACGATGCCATTACGACACCTGACGCAGAAAGTCCATATACCATTAACGCCAATGAGACCTTAGAGAATGCCACCAAATGCGATCTCTAAACACAAGCACTACCCATCCACACCTGTTTTAGGTCCCTTTCACTCCCCAGCTGATCATCCACATCTGACCCATCCACATTAGGCGGGAGCGTGGTTGAACAGAAAGCTAGAGACATGTTAATAGGGTATCAATAAGATCAGAGCAGGGATAGTGTTTACCTAACACTCTCTCCGTTATGAGTACGTCGAATAGCTTCCGCGAGCGTGGGGCTCACGTCAATGACGCGCAGCTTGCTACATCGCTCTACCTTATCACCAAGGGGGACGGTGTTGGTAACGACGATTTGGCTCAGACAGCTTTCATTGAGGATGTTAATGGCATTGCCGCTGAGGATTCCATGGGTAACGATGGCGATAACCTCGCGAGCACCATGGTCTTTGACAGTCTGGGCGGCCTTAGCCAGGGTTCCGCATGTATCCGCCATGTCGTCGACGAGAATCGCCACTTTGTCTACGACGTCTCCGACGAGTACCATGCGGCCAACAACATTGGGTCGGGGGCGTTCCTTATGGATGAGAGCGAAGGCTCGGTC
This sequence comes from Nemania bipapillata, assembly GCA_029590615.1. NCBI lineage: Eukaryota > Fungi > Ascomycota > Sordariomycetes > Xylariales > Xylariaceae > Nemania > Nemania bipapillata. Next base: position 4,136 of record JAPESX010000495.1, on the reverse strand, counting down.
TAGGCGGTCGGCGATAGCAGTAGCTCTATACAAAACAGCATTAGATCTACAATACTCGTATTTGTTTCGATTCTTCGTTAGTATATGCAACTTACCGCTTGGCGCCACCGGCATCCGGGCTAACGATGACAACATCATCAGTGCCTCGGTTCTCTCGAATCCAACGTAACACACTGGGCTCCGCGTAGAGATTATCTACAGGGACGTTGAAGAAGCCTTGGATCTGAGAGGCATGCAGATCCATCGTAATAACGTGATTGCAGCCCGCAGTCTGTAGCATGTTCGCAATGAGCTTCGCGGAGATAGGTGCACGACTCTTGTCCTTCTTATCCTGTCGTGCATAAGGGAAGTTAGGTGTAACAACCGTAACTCGTCGAGCGGAGGCAGTTCGGCACGCATGGATCATAATAAGAAGCTCCATCAGGCCATCGTTGATGTCGCCTGGGGCAGTGGACTGAAGAATGAAGACTGGAAGAGCATATCAGTCAGAGCAGTTTATTCTAGAGCCGTTGTTTTACTGATTTAAAGGAGTCTATACCATCTTCATCACGAACTGATTCACCAATTGTCACGCTCGTCTCCTGGTTGGAGTAATTAAGACTCAGTGTCTTTGCGAGCTCAATGCCCAGCCTATTTGTAGGACTCCAGTTAGTGTTTTGGTTTTCCTGCCTTGTACAAGGTTGTGCATGTCCATCAAAAAAGTCCAAGCTCGAAGGGGGTTTGTATGCGTAGGGTATAGGTAGTGGATAAGTAGGCAGGCAGGCAGGCAGGCTATCAATAGCTGCAGATAGGGTTACACAGGAGAAAATAGAATCGGCAGGAGTCGCTTAAAAGGGCTCGGGTCAGGGTCAGGTCGGGGTGCAGGATATGTATTGGAAGGATCAGGATAATCAATCAACCGAAAACAATAAAAAATGCTCAATCAATAATTAATTGATCGATCGACTTACCGGTCAGCGACCAGCTTGGCTAGCACGGGGTGGCTGTTTCCCGAGAGCAGTTTGATCTCGTTTGCCATGTCGCCCATTGTGACCAGAAGGAGGGGAAGTACGAGAGGAGATGGGGATTGATGCTTTTTTATAAAAGACCCAATCGCAGTTGGCGCAGGCTTCGGCGAAGCAACAATAGAGCTTGCTCTGCACCCTAGTTGGTCGGGGCGACGAGAACGAGAGAAAAAAAAAATCGAGCTGTCTCACAGCAGCAAGACACGGGACACAGTCCAATCGGCACAAATCGGTGGCTAATCGCGGGGTGCACAGTACCGGACGTGCGCGACGCTGCAGCGCTGTGGTTGGACGCTGGTGACGATGGTTCAGGGGATTTCTTGCTGCAGTGGCTGCTATGGCAGGTGATGGTGCAGCACCACAGGTGAGGCAAAAGCAAAAGAATCGATCAAGCCGGTCGAGAGCTTGAGACACTGCGACGCTTCTTACCCGTCGAAATTTGAGATTTTAGGTGATGGGGCACCGGATCGTCATTGCTTGCTTGTAGGTAATATTGCTCTACGGGGAGGTATTGAAACCTATATATACCTCTGAGTACTTGGTACAGAATACGTGTACCTCGAGCCATGGCTGTCTTTTAAGCTTTAGGGAAGGTACCTACATGCAGGTATTGCCACCCAAAGTCTAAGTAGATAATGTACAGTACGTACCTAATATACCCACTTTAGGTAGGTACCTAAATTGCCTCTGGTACTCGTGGAACCGATAAGTACACCCACCTATGGCTCTGTGCAGCACTAGAACGTGCATGTGAAAACCACCTGGGCAGGCGGTGCGGTGCTGTGCTGCCAAGAAAAGCAGATGCATTGCCACTAATGTATGCAGACATGTACCACCGAGAATTGTAACATGGAACCATGTACCACAGGTTAGGTCAGCCACTTCTTCAAATCCTATAAGTTTTCTAGAGATTTCTATATAGCGTCTAGATAGTTTATTATAAAATATGTGAGAGGAAATAATAAGAGACCATATTATTTTAAGGAAATGTACTATGTACTTTGTTTATAATACTGGATAGGTAAGTTTAGTGGTTTAAGAGTAATACAATTCTTGGTATATTAAAACCTTGCAATGTAATGCTTTAGCTAATATCTAAGAGCATCACCTTTATTATAGCTACTCCATAACATCAAATTATAAGGTTTAGTATGGATTCAGCTTTAGGCTTTTATTAAGTCTATAGTTATTTTTTTACAAAAATTATGTATAAGCCAAGTTAGAATAGGTAGACTTTGTAAATGAAAAAGTGAACACTACTCTATCTACTACCTTAGTTATAGTGCAACAACCTCTATATGCTAATAAAATCTATATTATCTACACCTTTGGTGTGGTATGGTATGCTTTGTTGTGAACTTAATAGGCTTTGTTCATAAAACCTTGTCTACCTGGCAAGTCTATGTGCTGCACCTGGCCAAAGTTTAGCCCAGCAATTCTTTACTTGCCTTTACATGTAACATGTATTATGTTATAACTGGTTATTTAGCCTATCCACATTCATTATTATTACTAGGAATCTAACACTAGACTGGCTTAAACCCAAAAAGAAAGATATTGCAAAAAGAACGTCCTGAGACCTCCCCGAGAATCGAACTCAGATTAGCGGAATCAAAATCCGCTGTGATAACCATTACACTAGGAAGTCGACAAAGATAAAGCTGATGAGAACACAGGAGGGGCTTGGCCGGGGATTGAACCCGGGACCTCTCGCAAGCAGTGCTATAGGGTGAACCCTAAGCGAGAATCATACCACTAGACCACCAAGCCTCCAGAACAGGACCCATTTCCTCATGGTTGGGGTTGCAGCTTGTTATCGCGGGATCTCAGGATGGAGAATGATGGGCTTAGTAGACGAGGGTGTTGTTGTTGTTGGTTGGTTTGACGTAGTTGAATAGTGTTAGTCCGATCCATGGTTTCTCGGCTTGTCGATACTCGTAGACACCTCCCGAGAAGCAGCTGCAGCTGCGGCCCCAGGAACAGAGTCCCGGATGGCGCCGGATGGAGACATAGCCACGTGCTATCTCGTCCACAAGAGCACGCCGGTGCCGTTAATGCGTAGGTACGTTGGCGCATGAGACAGTTCAAAGACATGTTTAAGTCTAGAATGGAAGCATAGTTACATCATTAAACGCCTTGTGGCATAATCTAGAATTTTCTATTTAGTCAATATTTCGGTCTGCTACTTCAATGGTAACACAAATATGCAAGAAATCTTAGTTGTTGCTTAATTTTTCTAGGTTGCTCCCTTTAGTATTTCAACATAGAATACCTACCTAATAGTTCGTTGAAACAAAGTTCCAGATGCCTGCTAGAGATCTACGTGTAGGGCACCCTATGCATTTTTGCTATCCAATAAAAACCCAGAATCTCAGCATCCTGCTTTACTGCACCTTAATACGCACAGACCACAACCTTAAATTGAACCAACCCCAGCCAATCTTTCTCCACACTCCGCCAAAAACATTACCTAATTCGCCAGCCATCGATAACTTAACTTCACTTGTATCATCAACTACACATCTACCTCCGACATCTCCCACTAGAGGCTGCCATTCAACCTCAATTACCATCGGCAACCTATACGGACAATTAGTTATCGCCACGATTGATGCCACTTCTTACTAGTGGCTTTTTATAAGCTTTCCTTTGACACTCCATAGCCCGAATCTCTACGAGTGCGACGCGACTTGCGCATCGTGAATCCACATCTTCTCAGCAAGGTCACCTACCAAAAATACTCTGAGGATAGCCACTTCCTTCCACAGCGGGGATATTTGCCCTTAGATTGCGCCTATCATCGGGAGTCCGTGTCACATATACTCATATACACTCACATCTCTCACGATGGCGAGCGCACCCACCGGGAACGAGCAGGTCCCATCGGGCATCCTACCACAGATGGAAGGAGAGAATCCCCCCCCAGCAGAAGCAAAACCAGCGAGCAAGAAAGACACATCGCTGAAAGAGTTCCTGTCCAAGATGGATGACTACGCACCCATCGTAAGCTTGCCTGCCTGCCCCTCCCCCTCCCTCCCTCCCTCCTGTAACTTCCTTATCCCGCATCCCCCACATTCCTCGTGGCACATGTGATATCACTAACAATGCCCTCCCTTACAGATCCCAGATGCC
>JAPESX010000494.1:0-17589 GCA_029590615.1 Nemania bipapillata | reverse complement strand
AGCATTATGATCACCCCAGTAATACGAGAGCGCAACAAAATCATTGTCGAGACTGAATAGTGATGCATGCTCCAGGCGACACCGGATACGGCTATCCTGAGGCGAGGGAGGCTCGATAACGAGAATCCGGATCTCGTTTCCCGTTGTGCTTAACGGCTGATAGTTTATAGCCCGATCGGGCGAGACGCAAAAGGCTGACACGTCTGTCATAGTGGAAAACTGATCGTGACATTATAGACTGTAGAACTCGAGATAGGACTTAGGCCTAATTAGATTAGGGAGATACGAGTCGGCACAGACGGCAGACGGCGAAGAACAGCACTATTAGACTTGCCACCAGCCAAGTCAATATCTATACGCTCCACGTGGCGGGCTCTGGGGGGGTGGTATTGCACTGGCACACTGGCACACTGAGAACTAGAATATGGGCAGATAGTACGTGCCCGAACTTGATACAAGTGATTGTATTCGTTGTAATCTCTTCAGGAAGAGCATCACCATCCCCGTGACTATTAGTTGCAATGTTGTCAAACCCAACGTAATCTCGAAACAACAGGCAGGAAAGGATGCTATGACGATAAGGCGTAAGTAAATGAAGATGAGTAAGTCATAACTTTTTTGTCTTCTTAATATCATTATATTATTCGATCACGGGCACGGTTTCGTAAAGTATTTACCCCTATCTCGCTGTGAATGACAGCGGGGTTACCCCCACACATCATATTCTAGCTACCCCAAATCCCCAAGTTGTTGGGCATCGCGCTTAATGCGCCAGATGCGCTGTTATTCACTAAAGCACGGTAGGTATGCAAGTACTTATGTTACTGCGAGTAATGAGTCGATTCATGAATTAAGGATCTATAGATCTCGATACATACATTAATAGTGACTTCCGGCCGACCACTCACATTGCCGTACGCTCAACCTGCGATAATCTTCTGAACAGCTCAAGGCTACTCAAGTCTTAACGATATTGGCAGCAATCAATATCGCATCCGCCGTCCGTTTGACATACTCAGCAGCTAGCGCAAAATCACCTGCTACGACTGCCTCCGTGATTCCTGGGAACGTCGTCGCCGCGTATCCTAATTTTTAACGTTATGTTAGATTTCTCCCATCGTTTAAATGTTTCAAGCAAGGGCTTTGCTTTACGTACCGGTGTCTATCCCGGGGGCAAAGATGAGATTTCGATAGAACTCCCGGTTGGGCAGGCCCCCCTGGGAGACGAACCCGCGCTGGAAATCCCGCTTCTTGTGGTTCACTAGACTTATCAGGCCGGGGTCTTTGCTTGTCACGGCCTGCTGTTCGAGGGCTTCGATTTCATGGGTCCGCGATGCAAATTCGTCGAGGGCGCTGCGAAGCGGCGATGTGTCGAGAGTGCCGGGTTTCGACTTGATCGTAGTCATCAGGTTCTTGTAGTAAACCTCCATCTGCGTCGACCAGTTCGACACGTTGAGAGGGACTATATCAACTGTCGCGAGGTTGTAGGCCAGCAAAGCTAGGTACTAGATTATACCATATTAGCAATAGCAGCTAGTAGGAGTTAATCATTTGCCACTGCATATACCTTCGTCATGTACTTGTGTGCCAGGAACTCCGGATCGCCGAAGGTAGACATCCAATGGTACGAGTCATAGTTGCTATGGTAATGATAGACCGGGTCGTTGTCTCCTCCATTCGCACCCATGTCGATCTAGGGAGACTCTTCAATCAGTGATGTACTGTAAGTATGAGTGTATGATACTTACGGCGCCTATTCCTCTATGCACGAATGCAGTGTAATCGCTACCACTGCCTAGCACTCCTATTCCACCACCGGCGCTGTAACATTCAGGTCATTATTATGCATATAAGGAGGAAAATATGACAAAAGGCTCATGAAGCATCTTGGGGGTTACTTACTACTCAAGCCATGCATCATACATGGTCCTGTTAGTGTCCATCCACGGTACCTTCTTCATGACGTCGACTGAAATCTCGTGTAATTCCGGCGTGGCTGCGATATACGGCCAGGCCCCTGAAGCGCCGACATCGATATTCAAGTACGATACGGCGGTCTCCGTGAGCCACGGGATGTATTCCTCGACCCATTCCGTCGAGCCAACGAGCCCATACTCTTCCGCATCCCAAGAGCACAGCACGATGTTCCTCTTCGGTCGCCATCCCTGTGCCAAGAGCTTGCCGAACGCCCTCGAGAGCTCGACGATAATAGCCGTCCCGCTGTTAGGGTCAGCCGCGCCTCCGACGATCCACGCATCCCTGTGGTTCCCGATGACGATAGTTTCGTCAGGGTTCGTGCCGTTGATTATACCGATGGAATCCCAGATGTCCGTGTAGACGTTGTCCATCAGATTGCTCATGCTTAAAGTCGTCCCGGGAGCCGGACCGGTACTATACGAGACATTCAATGCGCCAACCCATCTAGTACGATTCACTGCTTGGCCGTCGACGCCATGGCCATCAAGTGCGGCCAGTATCGGGATCGCGTCAACATAGGAAATCGGAATGGAAGGAATCTGAGGCATCACTGATCGGGTATCCGCTCGGGGAGAGTCCTTCCTTGAGGGGTAGCCAGGAGTAGTAGGGTCACCAGGATAAATCGATAGGTACTGCACGCTGCCACGCTGTACCGCTGTAGGGTTCCGCGCCGGGCCGTCCGGGTACGCCGCATACCCGTTCGCTTCCGTGACATTTCCGTCATCGCCGGTGTCGGTGAAGAGAACGGCGCCGACCATGCCATTTTCCTGTGCGTTTTTGACTTTCAGGCCCCTGAACGGGCCACCGTAGCGGGAAACCGCGATTTTCCCCTCAAGGGGTACCCCTAACTCCTTTAATCGGGCGAAGTCATCCTGCTGTCCCCTGCCGACGTAGACAAACTCCGCCTCCGCACTACCGCTCGCGGAATACCCATGGAAGGTGGGCACGCGATTGGGATAGCTCGTCGTATCGTCGGCGGCTAACGCTGCCTCTGCAAGAAGTGGCTGAAAGGTACTGCCGTTGGAGTACGAAAGACTCAGTGACTTGTTGATGGGGTAGTTGAGATAAACATTGTATGATACAACACTTGAATTCCACCCGCTATCTCGAAATTTGTCGGCAGTCCACTCGGCCATTGTCATATTCCTGCCCGCAACATGATAGCCATGGGTATAGTAGTAAGACCATTCCGAAAGGGTAACGTTTGATACAGAATCTACAAGTATCTTCTCTTCTGGGCTGAGGGGTGATAGGGTAGTTGTCTGTTTTTTGACGAGCCCCGAAGCTTCGAAGTGACGCTCCTGCAAGCATGCTTGGCATAGGGCAGCCAACCCAGCGGACACTAGTTGGAGTCGTGTATTCCACAGCATAGTGATTCTTCCCGGCATCAACTAGTTGACTTAAGAGAGCAGTAGAACATACAACGCTGCCAAGCTGCTCGCTCTTATACGCCTTTACTTCTTGGCGTAGAGCCAAGGAATTATCCGTAAACTTCCGCCAACATATCTCGAATATTTACTCCAATGCATGCCTCTTCTCCAATTCTGCAAAATGACAACACTGAGGTCCCAGGTATACAATAATGAGGTCGTATTAATAAGCCCAGTAACCATGGTAAGTTGGCTAGCAATTGGCCGTAAGTAGATAGCCAGGATGGGTATTACAACGACCTTCCCGATGGAGTGTGATCGAGAAGACTTGCAGATCCCACTGACGCATAACGGACGGTAATAGACGGCTCATTAGGCAGATACGAGTGGAAGAGTAAATTAGGTTGCAGATACCGAGCCCATCATCGGGGAGGTTTCCGGCCCCAAAACATGAGGAGCATCTTATACGGTAGTACTTGGAGGTAGCTACCCGTCGGGGAACTTCACTGAGTGTCTGGGTGGCAGGGAAAATAAGTGTGGGCTCTTCTTGGCGTAATGACTAAAACGAGTTACGATAGTATGAGAATAACGCCAGTGAAAGACTCCTGTATAAATTAGTAGATTGTCATGCTCTGTGCTGTACCTAGATCTAATAAAGAACCTACGTATTTCGTTGAACATGCACCACCCCACGCATCACCCCGCGCATCTACCACAGCGTTGAACCCCTCTTCTTCCCCACATCGGGGGTGGCAATGATAATCATACGTGGGGAACTTGTTTGGCGTCATACTGTTTCTCATGGTTGGAATGAAATCATGAGTGAGGAAAAAAAAGATTTTAAATCTTTCTAGAACTTGAGGCGACTGAGGCCCTGGTCTAAGCCAAGAATCTTCTCTCGTCTACCGAACCTGGCTTATTTTCATGTCCCCGTAGTCTTCCTTTTATAGACGCCGTTAATAGTATAATCCTTCTTCGGCCCATGCACTGAGTACCCAAGTTTCCATTCCTGAAGATTTACGGCCTTGAACAGAAATTCGTAATGCACATCATACAGGTCCTCTACACATAAATGGCTAGCTTTGGCGCGCCAGCGGTCATCTTGGACTTCGAGATGCGTTTGATTCCCATTCTCGCGATTTGCGGCGAGGGAAGGTGGCGGGATAAACTCGAGCTCGTGGAACAAATAATCGGCACGCGCCTGATCGTCTGTTCGTGCAAACCAGACGCTTAGCTTATCGCTCGCCTCGTCATATCGCCAGATATAGCGTCGTGTGGCCCGGAAGCGCATGTTAGTGCCAGCTGCGATGAACTCGCCGTCCTCAATGTATAAGTATTCAAGCCCCATATCAGAAGTATCTGTGGAGTCAAGAGGGTCTTCTGTGGGATGAGCAGCGGAAAACTTGTGCTCTCGACCATCCGCCGTTCCAGTTCGTAGTAAGAACTTAGCTGTGCCGACAAACCGCCCTGAAGGATGACTTGGGAGCTTGGATACAAGATCGCGATCTAGACTCCATTCTCCTAGTAATGACCGAAACACAGCAGCCGATATGTAAGCACGCCCTGTAAGACCTGCTATGGCGGTACTGTGTGTAGCTTTTAAGCTCTGCAGGGCTTGTTCGCGCTGAGCCTCTGAGGCTTGTGAACTGATGTATCGCGCTGGAGTGAGAATGTCCATGGGTTTGCCATTAGCAAGAGGTGGTGTGGCCCCTATTGGCGGGGAAATGGACATTCCTAGTGCTGCTGCGAACTCCTGCATTAAGAAGGCATAGTCGCCCATTGGAAACTGAGAGCACCGAGGATCATCGCGTAATGCTAGTGTGCGTTGTATGCTGTCATTGTTCGTAAGTGCAGCTTGAAGTGCTGGAGAACGGGCAGAATCTTGACCTTTAGCATGGTCTTGAAAAAGTTGTGTGACAAATCGGGCCTGCATTTCCATGACCCCCCAATAAGGTGATCGATAGAAACCGACGAAGCCCAGCGACGGTAGAGTCGGGTGATGTGTGCCATGAAAAGCTAAAGCGACAGGTAGATTTGGATGGTTTGGAGAGTGAGACAGTACCTCTAAAACAGAGGGAGGTAGGAAGGATATCGACGGGGAAGGATCGAAACCTGTTGCGATGATTACTGCTGCAATATCGGTTATTGACTCCTCATTACCATTTGCTAACACTGTAGCTGTGGTTCCTTGGATATTCAACAGTCTACCTCTATGGATTTTTATAAGTGCAGATCGCACAAATTCCATATAGTGCATGCCTATAGCAAGGAATGGCGGTTTGTCAAGAAGGTCTCCGTCTATTTTCGTCTCTGGCGAGAAGATAGACTGGTCCGTTCCCAAAGCCGACTGGTAAATCGAGTTGAACCTGCGCGCTGCGTTGATACTGATGTGCCCCTGGCCATTAAGCAATGGATGTGGACGTGCTGCTAAATTGTAAGAAGGGAAATCACATGGCAAGAAAGGGGGCGCTGAGGCGCCGGGCTACTTTCATAGTTAACGATTGCTATAAGCGCGGTAGACTTTAGACAGACGAGACATACATTTGCTGTGGTGAACAGAGGAACTGTCCATGCTGGGCTCTGTGCCACATGATGTACAGTGAACCGATCGGGCTTTTGGATTGCCTTATCCCCAGGTGAATGAATAAGAGAGGATAGATGAGTTGCGATAGTGCCAGCAATCTCAGTCCCAGACATCTGCCCTCCGATAACGAGGACCTTGCCACTCGTGCTGCTAGCCTTTGACAACACACTCTCGATATCTCGATATTTGCTGCTGTGGATGATTGGAACCTCCCCTTCCCTGGGAACACCCTCCGGCCATAGTGGATTTCCGAAGAAGCCCGTGGCCACCAGCAGATAGTCGAAGATACTCGTTTCAGTTCCCTTTTCGGAGTCTATTTGGACCTTCCATGAGCCACCAGCTTGCAATTCCGTCTTTACCACCTTATGACCCAATCTTATATCCGCGCCTCCATACTCTTTCAAATAACGCTCCAAGTAACGACCTATCTGCCATGCTTTGGGGAAGTCCGGATCAGAGTCTCGCCAAGCAAGATCACTAAACTGGACGGTATGCTTGCTTTGGTTTGCCACCATTAGAGGATGAACAAGACCAGAATTGTCGCTCTTGTGCGCAGGCCACAGTCCTCCTATCCGATGCTGCGAGTCAAATATAGTGACCTTGAATGACCCCGGTGCGACATCATGTAGCAGCGTCTTGGCCGCTACGAGGCCAGATGGACCGGCACCTAGATTTATTGGTTAGAAACGCCATGGCGCTGTAGAAGCTGCTACTGATACTTGCCGACGATGCAGACACTTTTCGTCATGGCTTGGCGACGGATTGTCGTTAGGAGGGTATATATACAGTCAATTCTGAGCTTGAAAGAGCTGTTGAGGGAATTCATCAAAGTACCTAGTAAATACAATAACTCTGGTAATCTGATAATTCTGCATTATAATTAGCTAAGACGTGATGCATATGTATCTATGCGGGTCCCCTCTGACTGCATGCTCTTTGTTGATAACAAACTAAATAGATGCCTTCAACTACCAGGCGACTGGATTTCTATATGAAATGCTAACAAAGGGGGAGTTCGCAACGCTAAAACGCGGATATAGTATACTTCATGCTCTTCATAAGAGTTCGTAACTTCACCGTATCTATACCTATAACGAACGCATCTATAATCGAAAATACTTTCCTAAATAGGACGTACAGTCGGGGATGCTTATCGGGAAAGTTGCCTCCGGAATCGGAGATGAAGTCTTGGATTAGGTTTATTGATATCATGAAAACGATGATCACCTCAAATTCAAGCAAACTCTTCGTTAATTCATGAAGGGAGGTGGGAACCGTGTTCAAGTAACCAAACATCCATACACGTTCTAAAGTTTAGAAGTAGTATCTATGAACACCAGACCATGTCACCACAAGCCCGTACGCGCCGAGAATACCGGCGAAATGAACGCTTTCATGTTCGGGGTTCCGAGGAAAAGACTCGTATGAGTATCTTGTCATAGCTGTGTAATTCCAGGCCCGAAGGAAAATCTATCCGGGTATCAAACAAAACCGAGGACTCTACAAACCCATATCGCAATTCATCCACATCAAAACAAAGGTGCCCACCGCTGGTCCAGTCTAAGCGCTAGGTATTTGAATCAATCATGCGTTCTACTCCCAGTCAAAGCCAGTCTTTCCATTCTACCGAGCCGTACCATTCGGCATTTCGTCTCGCCTCGCGAGAAGCCTGAAGTGATTCAGGCCGATTCATAGTGTTATTAGGTGCGGGTATTAGTGGCTGAGTGTATAGGGCGCCTGCATTAGCGTTTCGAAGCCATTCTAGCATCGTGAACGGTTTCCCGGAGCATTGCTTCAATTTGTTCCGGGTGTGGGGCGCGAACGTTGGGCGACAACTTCTCGCGCGTAAAACTCAACAAGCATGGTGGCATATGCTTCTAAATCTTCGACTGGCACGCATAGTCGAAAGTCGTTAAGAAGAAGGAATTGGAGTTCAAGGTGGTTAAGTTCAGGGAGAGGTAGACCGCCAACCTAGTCTGTGTTAATTATCTCTGTCTCGTGCGTGAAGATAAAATGCAGAAAACATACCTTAGCGTATCGGGAGTTAGTATAGAACACATCGGAAAAGAACTTGCTTGCACAAGTTACACCCGCAATAATTAGCCGATGGATGTTGAAACTATCCACAACAAAATATGTAGCAGGACAGGCAGTCAACTCCGATCTATCTCCGCCTTCTCTTTCTTCGTCATCGTCAGCGAGATCGTCGTCTGCCCCATCATGTGTATCTCGCATATCAAAATCCAAGTCCTGAGTAGAAGTAGCCTCACTCCAAGCAGTTTTTGGTTGCTGCGCTCGTCGAGTCTGGAGCTGTCTCCTAGTAGCTTCTGCCTCGACAACTAATTTATTCACTCGCTCTGTCATTCTATCAAAATAGACGAGCAAGCTTAAAAAAACCTCATACGTGGTAGGGCAATATTTATGAATTCTGCTCAAATAACTCAGAATTGTGATCGCTGGGACATTCTTCCCATGGAAAGCTAATACGGAGCTGCTCAGTGGGCTCATTGAAGAGCCGCCATCGTTGTGACTAGCAGCAGTCTGTTGATGAGTCGCATTTCTGTGCAGTGCATCATGCTGTAGATCGTTTGTGGTAGTGATTTTGGTTAAGAGTGCGGCCACCATCTCAATAATATCTCCGATAGGCATACCGCTAATCTCGTATTTCATGGCCTGAAGGGGCGGGTCATTCAAGATGCCCGGACCGTTACCGCCATTCATAAGATCGGCTCTGGCGAGGCTCTGAATGTGCGCTAGGTCACGGACAATGACAGTATGGCCCCGTTGCGGTGCAGAAGCGTTATAAGCTGGAGATTCCTCAGTGGGTGAGTTTGAAGTATTGGACTCCGGGGATGGCTGCTGTTGTGTTGCCGCGGGGTTTGGGGCGGCTCCAGGCGCAACATGGTGTGGGTTGGAGGCCATGTAGTCAGCAAAAGTATCTGTATCCTGAACGGCTTCACGAACAGAGCCAGGGTTAGACGATGATGAATCGGGCGGTGAAGGAAACCTCGACGCGCCGTCTATTGATGATGACTGCTTGTGCTCAATACTGGCTTCTGAGGAATCCCGCGGCCGCTTTGACGGCGTGGCAGAAGATCGAGGGTATACTGAAGAGGGTGAGGCGTGAGTCCTATGCGAAGGCGCCTCACGTGGCCGGTTGTTATATTCAGATCGGTAAGAAGATTCGCGACTGTGAGAATGCTCGTGCTGTAATGCTGATGGCGCTATCATATTGTGGAGTCGTGACCGATCCGCGACAAAATCATTGACAATTGCCGCCATAGCACCGTTTCTGAATGAAAATGGCGGAATACTATATTAGAAATCTGTAAATAATAGACGTAATATTAGTGGCGATGCTCAGTAGCCATTTAGCTGGGCACGACTTGATCGACCGATTCAGGTGCAACCCTCTGTGAGGTAGTCGCAGGGCTTTGAGCCATGCATGCGGAAAGGGATCAGGCAAGGCCTATGGGGCCCGTAGGCAAGATCCCTCGGGCAGCACTAGACTGTGTTCTCATCCGCATCGCCTAGGATGAAGTAAGATCCCGGCATAGGCTGGGTGTGGTGATGATGCGGCTGGGGGCTGCCGGTTTTCGTTGGCCTGCCTGCTCTCACATAGAGATAGGGATATCAGGGTAGGCGGAGGCAAGGAAGATTGATGGTGACGATTGGAGGTTTAGCCTATGTTTGGCTTTATGGGAACTAGGCGCAAAAGTAACCAGACAGTCGTCACGACGGCAAGACCACATTTCAAAGCTATCACAACAAACCGACATTCTCACTTGCACGCACTTGAGACGAGGTCACCATGGTAGAGGAGACGTGGCGGGGGATTAATGACACCAGGATGTATAGTTCAATCAAAATGTAGGGATCGAGTATAGTTGATGACGTCGCACGAAGAACAAAAGACGAACTAAGTTTAAACCAAAAAAAGGGAGATGTTGCTTACCAGTGTTCGAGGTGGAATTAAGATGCTGATAAGGCGTCTCTCATTTGCAGATGCGCCTCTCCCAGCTAGTACGGATGGAGACAATCGGCGAATGTCGGATGGGGGCAGGCAGAAAGTCACCCAGTGCAGTCCAGTCCAGTCAGGCAGGCCAGTAGGTCAATCTAGTATTCCAAGATTGAACCCGAAGAACACGGCGCAGCGACAGCGAAGTCAGTTGCGAAGAGAAGGAGGATGCCTGCGCGGAGGTGAGTCGGAATGCAAGGATGCAATGGATGGTCGCCTATCTGTCAATCGTACCCTGCCAATATTCCAGGTCTTGGGTGTCGACTGATAGATTGATGACAACGCAGCAGCCCCAGGCGGGGGTGTGTCGTCGCGCCTGCGTGTGTTATCTGGGAGATGTCGACACGGGGGAAATGCGTGCGACTCGCCGTGCCAGACGACGTCAGGAAAGATGATGTCGTGGGAAGGTCGGCGTGATGATGTCCTCCGAGGAGAGGGCCTGCTTGGAGAGAGCACAAGGGTTTGGGAAAAGGAAGAGAGCAGAGGAAGAATATTGGTAATAGAGTACGAGCAGGCAGGCTTGGTCGAGTGGCGGCGGCGAGCGCGAGAAGCTTAAGGTGCTAATGGAATGAGTTAGCAGGGGTGCGGGTGCCTGAAGTAGGTACCCAAGGTACGCTAAAACGGTACCTTGTCAATAACTTGCACTACGAGTTAGGTAATAGCCCGTACCTTGTATCTTAGTGACGGAGCTACAATACTTGTAGCTTGGTAGGGTATCACTAAGTATTGATCCAGACCACGTAAAATTGGTCACATAAACAGCAAGCTGGTATGGTATTCTTCATATAATATGCGAAATAGGGAAAATAAGAGGCACAGTATATGGAGAGAGAGAGAGAGACAGAGAGACAGAGAGAGAGGATTTGGTGATAAGTGGCAGATATGATGTCTTCTCAACAGGTTTGTGTGGGCTAGTTGGCTGCGAGGCGCAGATATGACATAAAATGGATGGGATGGACCCAACTAAATCTATCGGCGGCAAAAAGATGTACCAAGATCCCTTCGTGCTATGGTCTGGTTTCTGGACTGGTCTCGCATGTGCGGCCCTCCTTATCGTGTCCCGGTCGCTACTGTGTACAAAGCAGATAGAGGACGAATAAGAAACAATGACGAGATGGACGGCGACAACAAAAACACTTAACGTCACGGTAATCGCGTATCTGGGGATAATATACCAAGGGACATCAATGGCGACTATCGCAATACCATAGACATGCAACCAGACCGAGAGAGAGAGAGAAAAAAGAAGAAAGGGAAGACAAAAAANCCCAGAACCAGCGCCGTCGACCTGCCTTGGGGGCCGACCTATACAAATATTCAGATGGGGTGCGCAAAGCGCGCACAGGTATTCTGTAATGGTTGGAGGGGCAAAAAGGGGTGGGAGGGACGAGGGACAGGAAACCTGATGGCCTGTTGACGTGTTCCTGAGCCACTGATGAGCGGCAGTCTGATTCAAGGTGTTCTTCTTCTCCATCGAATCAGAACCTATCGGGAAAAGAGTCCAGACACAATCCAGACACCTAACTAGCCTGACAGATCGCCAAACAAGAATGCCTATCCCAGGTCGCAAAGTCCACTTCGGGCTGCGAGTGCCCGCACGTGTTTTTAGGGATGGCCTATAATAAACCTGTCGAGAAGCCTGCCCTGGCGCAAGTGGCCAGCCTTTCGCTATCTTGTATCTACTGTTCTGTGCAAGGTATGCGCACCTCCTGGATGAGGATGCCTTGCTTCTTTCCCATGGTTCATGGTTCGTGGCTGATGGGGCGTGGGATCACGCTATTCCAGAATAACGGGAAGATTGAAGGGCTTGGGACTCTGCGGACCCCTGTGCCTTGCGTTTGTTACTAGACTAACCCATCTATTCCCTACTATTACTTATACCAAAACGCCTATACCGGCGGCACTGACTAGCGGTGACCTCCAGATACACTAACTGATTGGGCCGTAACCAAGATGCTTAATTCACAAGCCGGTTTAAACTCTTGTATTCTTAGCCTTCGCCATGGAAGTGCGTTGTACCTAGCAGGCAGGTTGTGCACATTATTCCAAGTACCTAGACAGTAGTTATGTGAGGTAGCTTAAAGTATTTGGCTTTACTAAATTGCAGGTTCACCTGGTGGTTATATAATAACTAAGCGAACGAATAACTATAGACTAGTAATTTCCCCCAAGAAGCCATCTTGAGGTAGTAGATAGGTATGGAACGTTGCTTCATTAATATTCTTCCACGTACTGGCATGCTTCTTACGGTATCGCCGCTTCAAAGTGGCACCAATTAAAGTAACACTATTCACTATTTCAAGTGATTAGTGCCATCTATGTATGTATACCATTATTGTTACCTAAACTCATGGCACAATATTTTTAGGATGTCAGTTTAGCAAAGTTCAAACCCACCAACCAGCCTTGGTACGCCCGGGATATTCGAGGATGATTTGCGTACATCCATGTCTTAGTCCTATATAAAGCCATACTACATTAGCAAATACCACATGGGCATAAGTCATTAAGTGGCTGTCGAAGGGTAGGATATATATACCCAAGTCGCGCCCATAGTAGAGACTCGTTTGAGGTTAAGCCCTGGGTAATTATGGGTTAGTTATTAGCCTGTGTGTGGGGGGGAGACCCGACCATCTCGAGGCTCTTATAGTGTATACCCACACTCACGATTCAAGTCACTAATTCAGGGTCTCGCACACCACCGGTTCTACCTGGCTGGTTCGGTCAAGGTTTCGCAGTATCCGAGCCGCTAGCAAAGTGCGATTAGGTTAACATGTGAAGGCGGGTTTGTAGCTGTAGATGACACTTCAACCACAACACATGACGAACTCAATGACACGACATTGAGTTAGTTTATATTGTCTTCGTCCTACCTAAACAATATCTCCTCAAGATTAGGCTTGACGCTGCATCATGAATAGTACCCAGATGCGGGATGACGACGGCGGTGAAATCCCGCACAAATCCGGACATCCTGCATGTACTGAGTATATGCACACGCATGGGATATCGATTGTACACCTGTATAAAACTTCAACCTCGAAGGTAGGGTAGCGAACCCGGCGACGTGGCAGCTGTGTGCACAGCAGCAGACATTACTACATGTACCCCTTTTTTACCTAGCTGCAATGCGACATTCGACGCCACCAAATTTGTCCCTCACAGGCGCGCCTGCGTAATAGGTAGCGACTTCGAGGCTCATCCGACTTTCTTAACTCCGACCTTCAACTTACAAGTACACGACAATTCCACCAACGCCTTGGCGTTCTTCCCAGAGCTCTGGTACCGGCAGTCGTAATACCTATCGAAGGTCCCACCGGATATAAATATGATCGCACCAGGTTTTGGCTGTTCCTATTTCTGAATATCGCTGATGTCGGTGCCAGGTTGCCCCATATGTTAGTGTGAATATAAGCCCCTGGCAGTTAGTGAGAACACATCAAGAAGCGCACCCGTAAGCACCATAAAAGGGTGGTGTCCAAGTACCGGTACCTAGTTTCTCGTACGGTACCTATCTGAATATCCCATCGCATCCCGCGCCAAGATGCCCGAAAATGTGATTGGATTACGCCCTACTATTCGTTTGTTCAAAGACGGGCGAGCATGCCTGCGACTCACCGCTTGATGGTGTGCGCATGCAGCCAAGACATGATGATGCAGGAGTGAGCAAGTGAGGGCAGGCAAGAAGTCCCCGGATGCAGGTCCATTATATTGCAGATGTTTCCTATCCGCACACATAAGACTATTGAGGAAATGCAGAGCATTGCTGGGTTATTGTGGCAAGTTGGTGTAGTTGCCACGAAGAGCACGCCGAATATTGGTATTATACAGACGGTCAGATACGTCACCTGAGTGACAACCCATCATCTACCGCGCTTCTCGTCTCTGCTGCCATGCTTCCTTCTTAGCACACCTATTGTCGCCGCACCTTATAATCCTCATCCGGTAGGTATAGGTGGCGATCAGCGCCCTTCTTCGTGAGCACTACCATGCGGATGACACCACCAGAGCTGCCATCCCATTTAATGGCCTCGCGGAGAGCTCCCTTGACGAAGTCGACTGCGTCTTGCTCCTCCATGCCCTCCTTCCAGTGCGCATCACAGTAACCGTAAATATATGTTGAGCCGGAACCGCCAATTGCATAGGCTTGCTTGTGCAAAGAGCCGCCTAACGGGATCGAGTAGACCTGGCCTCCGTGACGCTCGTCCCAGCCAGCAATAATTAGGCCCGCGCTATCAAGTTATCGCTGTGAGCATATTTCATAGACTTCCCGGTATAATAAAATGCGTGTTCTTACCTTAAACGGTCTTTGTTGGAGTAGCAGATTTCCTGGAAAATGGCGGCAGCGGTCTGTGTTGTCGGTGGTTTGCCGTTCCGCATCGCAAAGAGGCCGAGCTGGTACTGTACGATATCCGCGACGGCTTGTGTGTCGGCGGCCGATCCGGAGCGGCAACACCAGATTGTGTCATGTACTCGTGTAAGTTTATCGGTGACCCGGTTTGCGATGTATGCTCCGGTTGTGGTTCTGGAGTCGGCGCCTAGGGGTAGAAGACATGAGTAAAAGATCCATAATAGACGGCGAATAGACGGCTTCGTGGACATACCCAAAATAACACCATCTTTGAATGTTACAGCCATACTATTGTTTGTCAGTTCACCAGCTTGGAGTGGCTGCCGTTTGAGTTCGGTTGAATCGTGCATACATTGAAGTACCTAGGCTAGAACAATGTTAGTTCCACCTGCCTGCGAAGTTGTCTTCATGAGCTTACTTGACCTCGCCCTTCTTCAGTCTGTCCATATCAACATGGATTCCATCTGATCATATCACCATTAGCCCGGTCCCAACGAGGGAGCTAGCCAAGTCTCAAGCAGCTCGTACCTTCGTTCAAAACACCTGTCGTAGTGAACTCCATCTTGATTTACAGTGTAGAAGTTGGGCTTGTGGGAAATATGGCTGGCGCGAAAAGTCGACCTATCGTGGAGGTGAAAGGGTTGTTGGTCTTGTTGTTGTAGTGGTTAGTGATGGTATAGCTTGTGGTGAGCTCTAGGTCACTGGATAATGGATTGCATCAAGCTCAGGCAGCTCAGACGCGCAGCCTCACATAGCACACCCACCTGCCTGGCTTGGCGGCCGAAGTCGCCCCACAAGGCCGATTGATCACGTGGTTCACGTACTATACCTACCTACTAGGTGCTACTGTCTCTGTATTCCTAAGGCACCAGTTTTTTTTCCGAGGCATTGATACTCAAAAGAAAGAGAAGTTAAAGAATAATTGCATCGGTTGGCAGGCTTATGGTATGAATGATATCTGTTTTAGGGCAGGTCGCATCTATGATTTCGTAATATCTGTTAATTGCTGACAACTCGAACGATATATAGTTGATGGTTTGTACAATTGCATTTCGCTAGTTGAAATGAGGTCCACCCTAGTATACAATGTAGCGGCCGGAACTCCGTACTACTAAGCACAATATTTACATGCATTGAATATACCAATGTTCACCGAGGACCGTGACTCATCCGTAGCTTTTCGGGTAAGCGGTGGGCTCGTTTTTTCTATTCTAAATTCAGTTCTTTGGCATCGGCTTTGGCATCGGCCACTGCGGCCGCTCCAGCCGCCTTCTTATCATCTCCACACCCGCAGTCGTAGAAATCACCAATGTTGTTGCAGTCGAACATAGGCTTCTTTAGTCTTTCGTTCACTTGGTTATGTACGTGACAAGCCCAACCCGCCGCGGCGTTGCGAGAGCCGATTTGAGGAGGGTATTTCTTGAGTAGCTTCTGGAAATGACTGGCGCAGTCGCCGCAAGGGTATAATCGTGCAAAGAGTTTGATGTAGGTCTGGAGGGCGAGCGAATCATCTTCGGAGGGTTTCTCGGGGAAGCGAGCCATCATGGTATGGAAGAGTTTCCAGCTTGCACGGCCTAGCTCAGCCCTATGTAGAGATTAAGAGTTAGTGTATCTCCAAACTATAACACACCACATAATGGTAGAAAACATACTTGGCGGTCGCGTTCTCAAGTTTTGGCGCTATTGAGCCTCCCTCGAGGATACTGCCGGATAAAGCCCCGAAATCATCCTTTGCTTGGGATGCTGTGTCTCTCTGGACATCGGTTTCATGCATGAGCTTTGGTGCGCTACGGATTGAACCAAGGCTGGATGTGGTGAGCGACAATAGTAGAAATCCAGCCACCACTACGGTGATAAGGATGGTAAGGTGTCGCGCCATTGTGTGTTGATGGCAGGAAACCGAAGGTTAACGATGGAAAGCAATGGCGTGAGCAAATCTTTGGCCGTATGGCACGATGCGACAGCTAGTTGATGACAAAACAAGACAAGACAAGACACAGGCTCTTAGAGTACGGAGATAGAATCAAGCGACGAAGAATGAGAAAGGAGCGGCAGAATCATCGCGGAACAGACATGATCGACGGGCGGCGTGGAGGAGATGGGATACTTGAGACACTCGAACGATTCTCCGGATGAGTGAGTCCACCGTCTTATTAATAAATCATACTAGTAGTGTACTAAGTAAGGGTCCAGGATTGAAACTGTCGTCTAGGTCAAAAACAGTTTACCTACCCAGCTAAATGAGCTAAATCGCTTACCTATGTAACTAAAGTTGCTTTTATTAGTGTCCCTGCGGAGGGTTCTAGGCGGTAGATCCACCAAGCGATTACTAGCATTGAGTTTACCTAGACAGTGGGTCAGTGGATACTCATGCCGCATACAGAATACATGGATTGCACCATACCGAAAAGGTCTATGTATGTACTTACTATCTACCAATAGCGAGCCCAATCCAGTGCTAGGTATTAGGTATACGAGGTGCTAAGTCTCATCTCATAATCCATTACTGTATGTATGTAGTTATATGTATATAGTATAGCTAGGACAACTATAGAAAAAGGTCTTTGTAGGAAAATTCCGAATTCTTGATGAATTACAGCTGTCATTTATAGTTCATACATGTACATGCGATACATCCACAGGTTAAGGTGCATGCTTAATTAATAATAGGTATGTGGTATCACAGCATGAAAGATGCTTAACTAACGTCTTCCTCTGGCTAATAAGTAACATTCAATCCAAATTCTTCATATCAAATGTTTTCTCTATCATGGAAATGATTCTAATGTTGTGGTGCAGAACTAACCCTCCATGACATCTCACGGTTCTATATCGTTAGATAAGTAGTATGTATGCCTGCCTAGCTAGGTAGGTAGTATAGACAATTGCTCTTATGGATGCAGATACCTACGTCATTAGCGTACTATTGAATCTTAGAACAGTAAACCTAAAAGAATATCTACCCAGCAGCTTCACATTTAACTGAGAAGTGATGAACCCTTTAACCCCAAGCTACCCCCGGATCGTTTTCCTCGCTTAAATAATTATCCCAGTGTAAGTAAGTATAGTCTGGCTATAAACGCCGGACATCCAACCCATATAAGTACAGTCGCAACCCACAAAGATGCCAGACTCTCTGCAGATAGCATTGCGGAACAACACCGACTCCGAGCATGTCTTCGCCTACATCACCGGCATCGCGCTACAACACGGCGGGCGGCGCTGCATGATCAAAGCCGACGGGCACAGCCTCTACTTCCCAGAGAGCCCAGCGGGGATCCTCTCACCT
>JAPESX010000493.1:0-17592 GCA_029590615.1 Nemania bipapillata | reverse complement strand
TGAACTTGCTGCCGCCGCCGAGCCAGTCGATCGGGAAGTCCTGCGGCCGCCCCGTCAGGTAGTTGGCGAACTGCTGGCTGCAGTTGTGCTGCAGGAAGTACTCGTACTTGGGCCCGTGCTGCGGGTAGAAGTGCTGGAATTGTGATGTGAGAGCCGCCGACGAGGACACGATGAAGAGGAGGCTGGCTAGTAGAAGCGCCACGTTGGTGCGGGGAAGCGAGGCTACCCAACGAGCCATTTTGACAGGCTCACACTCAGATATGTTGGTAAGGCTATGAGGAATACTGAGGTTATTCCAGCTAAGAGGCTTCTAGTCGTGGCCCATGACTAAGGAGGTAAGGTATCGGTACTAGAAGGCGGGTTGTGTCACAACAGTCTATATATCTACAAGTGTATTGTTTTGACGGTACGCTATATATAGTTCGCTCTCTTGACAACGGTCTACGAGCTCTTGGTACATCCTATTAAGGGCAAGTCGCCAACGGTGGTTGGGTGATCATTTCCAAGTCGGCTCTGATTGTCAGACGTGAACTATCTAGTGCAAGGGCGGCTCGTTTGGAACCGCCAGCCTTAAGGTCACAACCCAGCAATAGGCCCTGGTCCTTCTACACTACGTCGGCGAATCATTCCTAAGTAAGTCATCAATGCGAGACCCCGATATGTAGGGCAGAGAGGGGTGAACGCAGCCTTCTAGCCGAGCTGAAAATGAAAAGAACAAACGGGGTTTTCAAGCATACAGCACCTTTCAAACTCCCCTTTTTGAGACATGTAAAACCTATGGCTATATTCTAGTAAGAATATTCTAATCAACTTACTCCGTCGGCATACAAGAGCCGGTGGCTTTCCACAAGACAGAGTTATGTTACATCCAGAGACGGCATTACCCGACAACCCAAGACTCTGGGGGCGCTTACGCATATCAGCCCAGTCGTGATCCTACCCCAAAGATTGGGTCAAACCCCGCCGCGAGAGGCAGCAATTCTTTCACGTGGCGTCGCCTAGCAGGGGTTTATTGCTGACATACATTCCCATAGCGGAGTCAACCAACGGATTCGGATGTGATTTGGCCCCCAACTCTAGCTTCAAAACCTGGCCATTGGTTTGTCGCCGCATGGTCAAGGTCGTATTTATGTATAAAGAATGTACTATTTAAATTTATGTTCACCCCGTAGACACCCCGAATCCAAAACACAATGAAAAATGGTTGTCACATCATATATGGAACGAGACGAGTTGGATAAGAGTTGAACGACTCCCACTATTCAGTAATTATGTATGAAGATCATACCGCATTTGGCTCAATGCTACGACAATAAGCGAGGCCCAAAAAGAATAGACCTCGCAACTTCTGACTCAGTTTCACTCTAAGACTTGCAGAGCGTGCACTACGAAGCATCAGCTCATCATCAACACGTGGCATACGGTCTCAGAACGCCCGTGGAAGATAACAGGACTTGGGGAGGGAATCTAGACTAAGGTATTATAGGAATCCAAATCACCAAAGGCCAGGATTAACCGGCAAGACTTACAATTTGGGACTTAAACGACTAAGGAATAAGGTGAGTAGCCGAAAACGTCGTGAAGTTGTTGGGGGCGGAATTCTATGACACAGAGACACTAGACAAGCACTATATATTCCTACTGGTTATATTCGTGAGCCGATTGTTATGAGATCTGAATGCGTAATGTCCATACTATATTAACGGTGAGGCTAACTGATGTGACTTTGCCCATACTAGCTTTTTCGCTGCTCCTCATTTGGTTCTCTACAATCTACTCCTCTAAGCTAAATTAAAAGCATCTCATCTCTATAACTTTGAGGAAAGACTGACGATCAGTTTCCAGCTCCGCGTCATCCTTGATATTGCTAGGTGAATACAAGTATATCAGGATCACCGTGTCATCATACGACCATAGTATTGAGAGGTATTAGCTTCGCAACTAGATGTACTTTGCTCTTAGGTTCTAACGTAAATACTATGGATTCCGACTACAGATCTATTTAGAAGATCGAAGCACGTATTTAAGCTTAGACTGCATTCTCAATATATGAGTGTCCTAGCACTTATAGGCTTGGGAGAGCTTAGGAACAAATAAGCTGCTTTACTGAGTGCTGTCTAGACTAACTGCTTCGCCACGAGGAGCTTTTGCTTTAACACCCGGTCGTACGAGCATGAGTTCTATTCGAAAGTATTTGTTTCTAGGCCGTGACGCCTTCTTCTTTCTCAATATCTTCTTTGCTTGGTGACCACTTCTCCTGAAGGTTCTTGTCGAGCGTGAGCTCATAGACACCCTTAGGCCACCACTCGCCCCAGCTCGTGAGGAAGATCTGCTCCGGATCCTCGGGCAGGTCATCTCGAGTGAAAGCTCTGAGGACACTCTGGCCACCTGTACCTTGGTAAGCTCTCTGACCAGACACGACGAGGGTCGGGGGGGTTCGAATTGTTAGGGACTCACCTTCGGGTACACTCTTTGCATCGGGAAGACCGGCTGGTATTACCATATCACTCCCTCTTGCAAGGCCCGTGTTCGGGATCAGTCCGGGAGACACGGCCACAACTTCGCAGGCACCCTGAAGCTGACGACGCCACCAATGTGCGCCGAGGAGCTGGATGAACTTGGTAGCAGCGTAGACACTTTTGCCTGTATCCTTTATAACTAGCATCTCATCCTCTAAAGTACCTGTAATGGGCGTGGTTAGCATTGCTCAGAGGTTGCGCAACGTATCGAGGTTTACTTACTAGGATCCTTCACCATTCGTACGGCTCCAGAGGAGACTACCACAATACGGGTCTTGGAACGCTCTAAACTGGGTCGTAGAAGGTGGAGGAGATAATGCTGTGCTGTGGCAGGCATTAGCACTACTTATAATAGTATTAGGCTAACGGGCCAATACATACAGAGGTGGTTGACGAGATAGGGTTCAATCCACTTCGAGCCATGAGGCCCAGTCTCGGCTACCTTCTTATTCATAGCGGTTGCGGCATTGAGCATAAGATAGTCAATTGGGCTTGCGCCTAGCTTCTCAAGAGTCTTCTGTGCAAATGTCTTGACCGAGTTCATGTTATTAAGCTCGAGCGGCACAATGCTCAGTGTGTGCTTGCTCGTGTCATATTTGAGCCCATTGTAAGCATCTGTTGCTGTCTTGGTGTCTCGAGCACCAAGAATGAAATTATAAGACTGTGATTGAAGAAGCAGTTGTTTGATGGCTTCAAAGCCCTACATGATATCTGTCAGTATAACTGGCGGTTATGGAGATGAGCTCGTTTGCTTCCGTAGCTTACAATGCCGGAGGTTGCGCCAGTGGCAACGATAGTCTTGGCTATAGTTGACATTATAAGCTACAGGTTCTCGGATCGTCCTTATTCTTGTGCTGTGTTGGTTCTATGATGAATTCTTGTCTACACACCGAGACGACCTCTCGTTATATAACCTGAGGTCATATTATGTTTTGTCAGCAGCTTTCTGCAAAGGCGGCGATAGTTCGTGTTAAAGCCGAGAATCTGTGTCTTGGTTGCTTTTCTAAGGTGAGGGCAATCAGCCATGAATTAATCATCACCGGCTTGTAGGGCTTGCGGTCGCGTACAGTGCTCGTGCGCTATAAGACTTTGTTAATGCCCACTAAATAGCTGCCTCTCTGTAGGTGGTGAAATCGTACACTGCGCGAGGCCGTTAAATTCGATTACGATCAAATATAATACATAATAAAATGAATTGTATTCACTCGATGAACTGTATTCAACTTAAGTAAGCGATGATCAAATTAGTACTACTGTAAGGGTGACATACCTATAGTAGCTATGAGTGGCACCATACAGCATAGGTACGTAAGCAGTGCTACATTCTGTACAGCCATCTAGATCTATGTGTAATGAAAGCATCACCTCTTAGCATGTTCAAGTACACTAGTTTTATATTGCTTTCCTCATCCTGCTGAAGAGATATATGCATAACTACAATGGATTAATTGAACATATAATATATTGTTTCAGAAAAGTTATTTGAATCTAACAGAATTACTTGGATAGATACATGTGGCAGCAATAAGTAGTGGACCCCTGAAGGCTTTGGCGACCTTGATTACAGAGGGAGGTCAAGAGGTATCTAGATAGCACAGCCATTATAAGCGTGAGTATATTGGTGTCTACCTGGTAACTCTATGCGCACGTAAGAGAGGATATAATAGGTGCAACATTCTCATTAATGGTTGGATGAGGCGCTACTCCACAGAAGGTTGGAGTTCCTTGCATCACAAGCCCAAAAGCTGCTAGATGAGGTATCGGAATACATCCCCCCTCATCTTTCGTCCCAAAAACCAAGTCACAGTATACCATCTTCCTGCAGCCGCCTACCACTATGGCTGATCCTCCCTCAATAACTAGCGGCGCTCTGGCCGTCATCACTGCGAGCACACAAACTGTTTCGGTGATTGATAAGTTTATCCTAGAGTGCACTGAGGCTCGCACGGATCTGACCCAAGTCATACGAGAGTTGTCAGAGCTCAGCTTAATCCTCGAGCTTATTAACGACAGGGATGCTACGGCTCCAAAAAACTATTTGCCGAGTGCACTTCAAACCTCGATTCAAGCTATACTGATAAGTTGTACGACTATTATGCAGCATGTTGAAGACACCCTTGAGAGGTGCCGGGGGAAACCTGGACCATTACTCTGGTCAGTCCTAGAGAAGGACGAAATAACGGCACTAGGAGTTTCACTCAAGGCCTCTAAAATCGGTCTCAGTATCGCCCTTGAGACTATCAAAATGTCTGTCCGAAGTCACCAGGTCTCCATGGTTATTTAGAGAGGCTAATACCGATATTCTAGGTCTATGATGCGGGAGACTAAGAGCAGCCCGAAAGTAATCCCAGAGAATACTCCTGGGATCAAATGTGACACTGGCGAAACCAAACACGATCCTAAAGATGTCGAACGCAACATGAACGAAATGCTCGACGAGATCCATAGACTGCGAAGTCAAGTATCACTTGGCCACTGCCCGTCAGAGCAGGGACGGCCCAGACTTGGGCAGTGGATTGATACTCTGACCCATTATGCAGAAGATATTGCTGGCAGCAGGCATCCTGGAGAAACCCTAGATGCAACTACTGTCCCTCAAGTCACTGAAAAACGGAGGGAGGCAGGTGCCGAAGCTCCTAGCCACGTTTCCAATCCGACGCCGCCCGAATCACCGCGAAACACCACTCCATTGCCACATTCCGTAGTAGAGTCGTCTTTAGAAACGCCTATGAACAGCCATGGGCCAACATCCGAGTTTGCTAAGCTAGAAGCATATGATCCTAACTGGAAAGAAAACTTCGGGAACTCCCTATCTAACTATGGACTCGAGGAAGAGTTCATCAAAGACAACCAAGATTTCATTGTGGCCTTTCTAGAGGAAGAGGGCAAGAAGGCTACTTCTAAACGACATGCGAGTAAAAAGAAAGAAGCGCCAGGTAGCGAAGCTACCCGTCGTACCTCCAGCCGAGTGCTACCCGCATTATTAGAAAATCCTCTTCCAATACCACAGCCCCATGCGACAACCTCTTCGACAAGAACAGATAGTCATCACAGCCTATCTTCCGAATTTTCTAAGCTGACGATGTATGATCCCGAATGGCAGGAAAAATTCAGGGATTTCCTACACGAGCAGGGGATGGGGGATGATTTTATTGCAGAGAATCAAGATCTTATCATCGAGTTCTTGGAGGAGGAGAAAGAGAGGGCTGAGTCAATGGGAAGCCATCATTCCATGTAGTTGAGGTGTTTCGCCAACTCGCTACTTGTGTATAGGACAGGCGAGTGGTACAATTGGTTACCTAGATAAACGGCTCTTTATCTATACATGTAGTATTTCAGGTACGGCGAGGTTGTATTAAGTGCTTGCGATCTTCGAAGATATTTTGCTACAGTGATGTGAATGTCGCTGAAGCAAATGCAACTAGCGGGGATGTGGTTTGTGAGGAGGGGCACTGTGCTTCGATTGTTTTCCACCAACCAAAGTTACAGTATACACTAGTACAGGATCGGTTAGCGTAATCGAAGCTCACCTTGCCGGTCCGTCTATCTATTTCGTAGCCAAAGCCGAAATTTTTGAAGCATTTTCCCCAGCTTCCCCAAATTCATCTCTCAGACATCTCTCTTTCTCGATCTCGAACTCCCTCCCTCCCTCCTCCCCTCACTTATAATTGCTCTACTTGCGCCAGTGTATACATTTACCATACATCTTCTAATACGTATACGATAAGTCACAATGCAGCGCGCCCTGTCATCCCGCGCCAGGGCCTCCGTCCTGTCCTCCGCTGCCACCAAGTACCGAGCCGGTGCTGGTTTGTCGCAACAGCTCCGGTTTTCCCACAAGGTTCGCTCATTTYCCTTATCTAATACATATAGAATGATATTGACTCATATACCATAGGAGCTTAAGTTTGGTGTTGAGGGTCGAGCTGCTCTGCTTGCCGGTGTCGAGACTTTGGCAAAGGCCGTTGCCACCACATTAGGTCCTAAGGGCCGGAATGTTTTAATCGAGTCTAGCTATGGCTCACCAAAAATTACAAAGGGTATTTGAATGATTTCCCATGCCTTTCTATTTACTCTGTATAGAACAAGAGAATTGGGTATGCTAACATTGTCTACAACAGATGGTGTCACCGTTGCCAAGGCTATTACTTTGCAGGACAAGTTCGAAAACCTGGGTGCTCGTTTATTGCAAGATGTCGCCTCTAAGACCAACGAGTCCGCCGGTGATGGTACCACTAGTGCGACCGTTCTAGCCCGAGCTATCTTCTCCGAGACTGTCAAGAACGTTGCCGCTGGTTGCAACCCTATGGACCTCCGCCGTGGTACTCAAGCTGCTGTGGACGCTGTTGTTGAGTACCTCCAGAAGAACAAGCGTGATATCACTACAAGCGAAGAGATTGCCCAGGTTGCCACTATCAGTGCAAACGGAGATACCCATATTGGCAAGCTGATTGCTAATGCCATGGAAAAGGTTGGCAAGGAAGGTGTTATTACCGTCAAGGAGGGCAAGACTTTGAACGATGAGCTAGAGGTCACCGAGGGTATGCGATTCGACCGGGGTTTCGTATCTCCCTATTTTATCACCGATACCAAGTCCCAGAAGGTCGAGTTTGAGAAGCCTCTTATCCTCCTTTCCGAGAAGAAGATCTCAGCCGTCCAGGATATCATCCCTGCCCTTGAGGCCTCGACCCAGATGCGCCGACCCCTTGTCATCATTGCTGAGGATATCGACGGCGAAGCTCTCGCTGTCTGCATTCTCAACAAGCTACGTGGACAGCTTCAAGTTGCTGCCGTGAAGGCTCCTGGCTTCGGCGATAACCGCAAGTCTATCCTTGGGGATATTGGTGTTCTCACAAATGGAACTGTCTTCACCGATGAGTTGGATATCAAGCTAGAGAAGGCCACTCCCGACCTACTCGGATCTACTGGTTCTATCACGATCACTAAGGAGGATACAATCATCCTGAATGGCGAGGGTAGCAAGGATGCTATCGCTCAGCGATGCGAACAGATCCGTGGTGTTATGTCTGACCCCACTACTTCTGATTACGAGAAGGAGAAGCTTCAGGAGCGTCTAGCTAAACTCTCTGGTGGTGTTGCTGTTATCAAGGTCGGTGGCTCATCTGAGGTCGAGGTTGGTGAGAAGAAGGACCGATTCGTAGACGCCCTGAACGCTACCCGCGCCGCTGTTGAGGAGGGTATCCTGCCTGGCGGTGGCACTGCCCTTCTTAAGGCCTCTGCCCATGCTCTAAAGGATGTCAAGCCGTCCAACTTTGATCAGCAGCTTGGTGTCAACATCATTAAGAACGCTATCACTCGTCCTGCTCGCACTATCGTCGAGAACGCTGGACTGGAGGGTTCGGTTGTCGTTGGTAAGCTAATGGACGAGTTTGGCGCTGACTTCAACAAGGGCTTCGACAGCTCTAAGGGTGAGTTCGTCGATATGATCCATGCCGGTATCCTGGACCCTTTCAAGGTTGTTCGAACTGGGCTCGTTGATGCCAGTGGCGTCGCTTCACTTCTCGGTACTACGGAGGTTGCTATTGTCGAGGCCCCTGAAGAGAAGCCTGCGGCACCTATGGGTGGTATGGGAGGCATGGGAGGTATGGGTGGTATGATGTAAGAAGTTGCATGAGGTATACATAATCCCTCTTCTCTTCCATTGTATCAAAAGTAAAATTTATGGGTTTAAAGGAAGCATTGAATTCGGTGTTTTGGGGACGGAATTTGTCATCTCATGTGGCCATGAAATCTCTCTTCTCTCTCCCCTCTACATCCTCCACATGTACATTGATTGTTCACACTATTACTGATATCCCGAGCGGCGTTGAAAACGAATGCTGTGTACTATAGTCAATTAGCTGGCTCGGCCTCCATATTTAGGGGGCACGAGCTCGCAAAACGAAGAATCCGACTAAACGAATCACTCATGCTGACTAGGCATCTATCTTATCAAATTTTTATCGTGGTGCCTATAAATGCAACCATAACGGTATTCTACTACCTAGTTTTATGACATCAAAACTTGCTGCCTGATGGGGGCGATTTTCACTCGACATGACCCCCCCCCCCCNAAGACGTACCTTTTGATCTAGGCTGTCTCAGAAACTAGAAGAGCTTACTGAATATATTAGGCAGACTTATTGTGTTAGTGTTGCGTAGTGACATGGTTGGAGCATGTATGCCTCTTGTGATGTGTGTTAATTGGAAACAAAATTTCTTCCCCTTATTGTGTATTTGTTTCCCATGCCTGTCTTGTCCAATTTAAAGTCTTGTAATTTGGAGCATTTGAAGACAATGCTTGGTGTGAATTCTGGGAGGGAGTCATGAGCCCAGTCAAACTCAAGAACACCATGATTACATACCTAATCAACCACCGATGTCTTGGTGGCTCAGTTGGTCAGAGCGTTGGTCTCATAGAAATATGAAGCACTCTCAGAGTGAGCCATCCAAAGGTCGTGAGTTCGAGCCTCACCCAGGACAGGAGGATATCTTCTTACAAGTAGTTCTTTTTTTCTTGTGGTTTCTTTTTTCATGGTTCTCTATCTTCAAGTAGTTGGGTCCGGTTCTCATTAGTATCCATGTAATTTCACCCCTCTTTATTTATTTGTTTACTTTCCTCCAGTACAAAGAAGTAAGCTCACCCTTTTTCAATGTGACGTTGTTAGGTACTTCAGAGCTATTGGTGTTCCCAACCCAAAGGGACTTAACCTGCAAGTATGTATGTTGTACAGTGCATTAGGTAGGTGGCCTGTACCTAATGTTGGCATACTGATCTCAGGTTCTAGGTAACTAAATTACCCCTCGTCAGCCAAGCCAACTACCTGATGATGTAGTGTAAATAGTCATTGTAAGCATGTACCTATCGCATGGTCCAACAGCTAAGCCCCCCACCGACTCGTCACCCCACCTGGGCACTTAAAGCACCGTATCCCGTCTGCCTGGGGCGGCCAGCACCGCACTATCACCTATGGCGGTCGACCGTTGACACAGTGTGTATTGTATTCATTTACGCACTTTTTTTCGACCATCTTCCCCTCCATTGCGACGGGCGTCCCACAACACCACACACATCCCGCATCCAGCCTGTCAGGTATCTACCTAGTCTCTAACCAACCTGACCTCTCTCTTTCCCTCATTACCCCTTATTGTTACGACTATCGCCTAGTCAAAAATCGACTTTTTTTAACGATTGTAGACCACGTCAGCGCGGCTCAACCGTTCCAGTCACTTCCTCTGTTAGTGCTGCCTGCTCTGACTACCCCTCCTATATCTACCCATCTCTCCATGCGCGCTCGAGTGCTGTTGGTGCTGACGATCTCATAGCTTCCCTAGGCTCCATTTGCCCTCTTCCACTCATCCGCTGTCACCATGGTAGGAATTCCCTCCCGCCGCTCAAGACAAGCAACATTGCTTTCTCGCTAACTTACTACCCTCTCAAAGTCTCAATCAGGGTTTGTCGTCCCTCCCTATGTCTCTATTGCCGCCTCAGCACGCCTCTCCACATGCGCCGCTCTACCCACACTACCTCGATATCATCATTGGGGAACATAGGTAGGCGTAGGTAGCTAACAGGGCCGAATGCATATAGAGCCACCGTTTCTCAGGAGTGCATATCTGCATTCAACGACCTCAAGCTGGCCAAGAAGTACAAGTACATCATCTTCAAGTTGACAGATGACAACCGGGAGATCGTGATTGAGGAAGCTTCCGCGGATAAAGACTGGGAGAACTTCCGCGAGAAGCTCATCAAGGCCACCACTAAGACCAGGACCGTAAGCTGTAACTGCGCTGCTAGTCAGATTGTCATTGTACTCACAAACCTACTAGGGCGCCGTCTCCAAGGGTCCACGATACGCTGTCTACGATTTCGAGTACAGTCTCGCCAGCGGAGAGGGTTCCCGGTTGGTACTATGATCTAGCACGGAGATACATTATACTGATAGCAGATATAGAAACAAGATCACCTTTATCGCTTGGTCCCCGGATGACGCTGGTGTTATGGTGAGTATACCCGAGCCTGTACCCTCTCGCGTGACCTCCAGGACTAACAGCTTTGAAGCCCAAGATGGTGTATGCCTCGTCTAAAGAGGGCCTCAAGCGCTCGCTCAACGGCGTTGCCCACGAGTTGCAGGCCAACGACCCAGACGACATTGAACACGACACAGTGCTGAAGATTGTCAGCAAGGGCCTAGCCGGTTAAGTGTGGTGAAAACAGCCATGGTATGAATTAGACGGACAAGATAAAAGGACCGGCTAGGTAGTACTGGCCTACGAAGTTCCACGATACTACTAGGATGAGGGGAGATATGTTACAAGTCTACCTACCGCGGACTTGCAATAATGGGTAGATTGGTAGCCTATTACGGGGGTTGCTCGACACAAAACTCTAGTTTCGATGTTAGCCAATGATACACTATACCACTTTAGCTAATGCTGGACTGCGAAGTATTTTTGATGTATATCCCAAACCCCTGACGATTTCGCCGTGCTATTCTTTCTACATGTGGCATAGTGGCCTAGTAAAGCGGCCACAGTACTCGTTTCCCAATATCTAACCTCACCGAAGGACTCATCCTTTAGCTTTCCATGCTTGTCGAAACGTGTTCATGAGGTCCCCTGCTAAATGTTCATCTCGTATCCGTTGCAGTAAGAAACCATTCAGGTCGTCCCAGAAATCTTGTGTTTCTAACACGTCTGTGCCACTTAAGCCTTGGGCGACTTCAGCCTTCACATCCGGCTTTGTCGCTATGGCTGCGGCACCGCCCATGACCATGACGGAGAACTCGACGGTTGTATCATCGTCGCTAACCAAGTCTTTGAGCACCTTGCTATCGGGGATAGGCTTTTTCTTATGTAGGATTTTAATCTTGTTCTCAGCAATCCCGGTCTCTTTTGCTACGGAGGTTTTGACGTCATGTATCGAGGTGTTAAGAGTCTGGGAGGAGAGTCTCAGGTCGAGCGGCGGGTTGCGGAGCGATTTGACGGTTACGACGAGGCTTCGTTCCTGGCCTGGCGCTACGCTTGCGCCTTTTCGTTTGCTCATTGCTTTTGGCATCTTAGGGAGGATATACTATCTCTCACTTAGTCCTGGTTTCGACGCGAAGTATTGGGACTACACCTCGCCGAACTCCAACTGGTGAAGGGATGGAGGGGTACATACGGCGCTTCGCGCTTGGTAGGTCTTAGCATCTTCGACATGGTCTGGCGACAGCTTAATTGCACGGCCATCTAGCGCAGCGAGGAACGATTTGGCGAAGGTTACTTCTGCCATTGTGTCCGTTCTGTAGTAGATACTGTGTTTATGAAAGAAGCTTTGTAGATCTGTAGGGAAAAGGGCGATTGCGCATGCACTGTTCTGGTTGTGACGAGGCCAAAAGATGAATTGCATCAGGTCAGACATCCCCACTTTGTGGCTGGAGCTCCTGCCAGCCCCTATGGGCAGGTATCGACAGTACTTAGGTACCTAGGTACTACCTAAAAAGATGTACAGAATACAGTAGCTAGCGGGAGAGGTGGGGATGTGATTTTCTTATCACTTTATCAGTGTGGATCACTCTCAAAAAAAGTTGATACTAGTAAGAAGCTCGAACTGCACCTTCTGCGAATCTACCTAGATTGTATACGCAACGCGAATTCGTGACAATTGGTTCTTTGGACGAACCTATTTTCTCATAATGGGTACCGGCAACCGATTTAAGCACCAGGGAATACCGGAGGCTCTATCCGAAGCCCATTTCGCCAAACTCAAGCGCAAAGCTGGACTCCCTGTCGACGATGTTCCAGAGACCAAGAAGCGAAAGGCGCAGAATGGCAAGCCTAGCAGCAAGACGACGAATAAAGCGACTACGAAATTAAACGGAAAGTCTAATGGGACGAAAGCGGCCAAACCCATCCCGTCGCAGATTAGCAAAGGAGTGAAATCGAAGTCTAAAAAATCGAAACCCGAACCCGAACTTGACCTCGAAGATATCAGCGATGGAATCGGAGGCGGTTTTAGTGATGAGGATATGTCTAGTCTGGACGAGGAGGGCGGCCTGGCAGATGACTTCCTAGGATCGGACGACTCGGTTTATGACTCGGAGGGAGAAGTGGAACGCAAGGCCATGTTCTCTGAGGACGAAGACGATTCCGATGCCGAAGAGAAACTTACTGCTGCCAACATCGTTGGTCTATCTCGGAAGCTAGACGAGGAGAGAGCGGAAGAGGAAGCTGCCGATCAAGCCGAACTTCAGGAGAATCTACAGACCAATATTGACGTTCCTCATGTTCTAGAGGATGGGACTGAAGAACAACAGAGCAAGCTTCTGTTAACTCCTGACCTACAGCTGTTAAGACAGAGGATATCGGATACTATCCGAGTTCTTGATGACTTCGCAAATCTTTCCGAGCCTGGTACTTCCCGATCAGAGTATACGGCCCAGTTGCTGAAAGACATCTGCGCATACTACGGTGAGTGACTGGCTGCACTCTATCAAGTACCCAAGTTTTCTCCGGAAAAACTAACCCTTTCATCCTACAGGATACTCTGAATTTCTAGCAGAAAAGCTGTTGAATCTATTTCCTCCAGTAAGCTTCTATCGCATGCAGACCCTAGCTAATTTATATGATGACTCGAGTAACACAGCCACTAACCTGACTTCACAGAGAGAGGCACTTGCCTTCTTCGATGCCAACGAGACGTGAGTATTATTTGAGATGACTTTGGTTTCTTGTCGTGCCTGCAATTGTCAACTAAGATACTAACTTGCCTTATTAAAGGCCTCGCCCTATTGTCATCAGGTATGCATGTACATACAAATGTCCCTAGCATTCAACTTGAATTAACATGGTTATCAGAACAAATACGTTAAGAACAAGCAGAAGAGAACTCGCCTCTGCTCTAATTAACCGTGGCGTAACCCTTGAGCCAGTAGGTGGATTTTGATTTCTCTCTTTATTAGATTTCAGGTTTATTGGTTTTATATACTTCAAGCCCCTGTTGTTGAAATCAATATAATTCATGGTAATCGCTGACTTATATTTGAACAGGTTGGTAAATGGTCTAAGGTTAGTAGTTAGCGATAAGAGCGGGTGTCACGCCTGAAGCACTCTTCAAGATTGGCTTTACCTCCCACAGGCCTGAAAGATACGGGAGGAAACTAACCTCGGAGCATCATAGGTTGGCCTACAAATATTTGAATCAAAAGTTCCGTAAGTCTCCTCTCTAATTCACATAACAAAGGATATATGACTATATCTCTCAATAGCGTTTTGGATTCTATGTTGCTAACTTTATGCGTATAGTTTAGGAGGTAATTGCGAAACCCACCAAATAGCTATTAAGTTTGCAGCTTGCCTCTACAGAGCTAATTGATGAATTTTAGCTACACCCGAGTACCTTGCAGGGCACTATATCCTACAAGCCGCAAGCAGTTTCCTTCCCTGCATGGCATTAGCTCCCCAGGAAGGCGAGAGGATATGTGAGTAACATCCTTAGTTGAGCTCAAATACGCTCTAGCTAGCTCTACCGCAGATGTCCTCCGTATTTGGTCGCTTTATCCACTGTCTGATGTGCAAATACTAACTTTCAACCTTGACAGTGGACATGGCTAGTGCGCCTGGTGGCAAGACGACGTACTTGGCTGCTTTGATGAAGAATACCGGATGTATATTTGCCAATGTATGGA
Source organism: Nemania bipapillata (assembly GCA_029590615.1). Taxonomy (NCBI): domain Eukaryota; kingdom Fungi; phylum Ascomycota; class Sordariomycetes; order Xylariales; family Xylariaceae; genus Nemania; species Nemania bipapillata. The sequence goes on along the minus strand of JAPESX010000493.1, from coordinate 3,404 downwards.
AGGACAGTACACCGGCAATAAGCACATAAATCTAACACGACACAGGATCCCTCCAAGACACGATCGCGCGGTTTAATAGGAAACGTCCACAGACTTGGAGTCAGAAATGGTAAGCTGCTCAGGAAAAAAATCGTCTTCTGGTCTCATGAGCTTGCTAACCCCTCGATTCAGTTATTGTCTGCAATTATGATGCTGTAAGCTATAAATATACCTGTTATATGTCATAGATACATCGAAAGTTCTCTATGACTAACCTCGAATAGAGGGATTTCCCTAAGGTGATGGGAGGCTTTGATCGAGTCTTGCTTGGTGAGTGATTATTAACCCTATACTTCCAATTTTCACATACTCTAGAGCAGCTGCTGCTTGATAACGAAGCCATCCTGTTCTTTTTGTTGCTTTTTCATCAAAAATTTAATTGTTCACAATTCTAATCACCCAGCTAACGTTTCATGCTATAGATGCGTAAGTTGAACTCAACTACTTGTATAGAGGGGCAGTTGTCTATCGCTCTAAGCCCTGTTTTTGGGTTTCTATAAACTACTACAAACCACTATTCCATGGCTATTACTAACAACACTGTAACTATAGGCCATGTACTGGAACAGGTGGTAAGTATCTAGGTCCTCTTTAATCTAATATCATAACTTCTGACATAAATAGTCATTGCGAAGGACCCATCGGTTAAAACAAATAAAACCGAGAAAGACTTCATTACGATACCTCACACTCAAAAGCAACTGCTCTTGGGAGCTATTGATTCTGTGAATCATGCTGGCACGGGCGGTTACATAGTGAGTAGCAGCGAAACCCACTTCCTTTTTTTTCCCCATCAGAAACAAGATCTCATAGTCTATTGTCCTTCATGTTCGCTTACAAAGTAAACTAATCCTCGGTGTTAAAAAGGTATATTCTACGTGTAGCGTGAGTGTTGAGGAGAATGAAATGGGTATGTCATGTCCACCTGACTATATGAATTGAACCGTAAATGTGCTAACTACTAGTAGTCGTTCAATACGCATTGAAGAAGAGGGTAGGACTTATCCCATAACTTAGGGCCTTGCGCTCTTAAACCCCCTACATTCCTCCAAGATCCACATATATAATGCTAACGCTGGGTATTATAGCCAAATGTTCGTCTCGTTTCCACTGACATCCCATTCGGGAAAGAAGGATTTACCGCATACCAGGGGAAAACGTTTGAGTGAGTAAAACCATGAATGTGGCATATAAAAAATATTAGATCCCACTTCTTTACGCAATATTTCCCAAGCCCTCAACTTACGGAACACACACTGACCCGGGATTGGATTTTAGTAAGAGTCTCAGTCTCACACGCCGCTTTGTAAGTCTTCACTTTTATCGGTGCCAGCTTTCAGAGGCTTTGCTTAAATAATACTTAAATTTCTAACAACTCGACTCAAACAATTACTAACTCTAGTTATAGTATCCGCATACATTGAACTTGGATGGCTTGTAAGTTAAGCGTCTCGACAATCGTCTAAACCCTTAGCTAATCATTTCAAGTTTCGTTGCGAAATTCCAGAAGATAGGACCAACACCAGCGAATCTGGTTAAAGATAAGGTCGAATACACGTCAAGAGTTCAAGAGGAAGTCATTGATAAGACGCCAATCGTGGGTGACGAGAAAGTTCCCTCGCAGGAACTTGAGGGTGGTGACTTTGGCGGGTTTGATGATGAGGAAGACGCCGAATACATCCAGCGCTCGAAACGAAATGCGATGCGAAAACGGGGTCTTGACCCTAAGGCTCTCGAGAAGCCGAAAGCTCAAGGCAAGGCGAAAAGTGACAGCGCGCAGGTAAAGGCCAAGGCCAAGGCTGCAAATGGTGGCAAGCTAAAGACTAAGAGTAAAGCATAGATACCTAATTTGATCTAAATAGGGGATTGGTCCAAGCAGAATAAATCGCATCGAGATTGGACGTTTTCTGTCCTCGTTCTGATATAAACCCAGCCACCCACCAGTCCCTCTTGGCAGCAAGCTAAGCCCCTCTTCTCCAGCACTTTTTAATGCTTGGCGTGACAAGAGAAGAAGCGTTATTCTTTTGAGGGTGTATATGAAGGTGTCCTATGAGAGGCGCCTCTGTGTTAAGCATTCAATTGTATGAAAAACTAGTTCAATATACACATGGCTAATCTCTGTGACTTCTGTAGGGGTGTTGACTGGGAATCATTGCTGACCGGGGTCTTCAACCCACGAGGGGCCAGCCTTGAAAATGGACAAGTTAAGTGTGGCGAACATAATTTGGGTGCTATTAGATCGAACCAAGACAAATGCGAGTTGTGCAAACTCATCGGCCAGGCATCTCTGGGCTTGAAGCCGTGGTGGCCCATCGCTGAGTTCTTAAACCAACCTGAGCGAATCGAGTGTGCCTTCTTCAATGCCCGCAATCGTCTGGGTTCTAGTGTTTTGTGTGGAAGTATATCGCAGACACAAATGCTCCTAGATCAGCTGCTCGCGCAGTACAACCCGAGCTACTCGTCTGTAAACCTTATCAAACAAGAATTCTTCGACTCTCTCGGTGAGCGTGGTGCTATACTCGATGGTCCAGAATCTACGACAAGCAAGCCACGCAAGAACAACAGCCTCAATCGCCTGCTAGTCTTAGCAGGCCTTGCGCCTGTCAAAGCGAGTGGCCAGGCATTTATGCAGTTACATCCTTGCGTCTATCCTCTGCCGACCGCCGAGGACTATGTCAATGGAATAAACCCTTCGACGGTGTTTCCCACTGGCCGGCTCGTCCAGCCCAAGGTGAATGTTCAGTTGCTGAAAATGTGGCATAACACATGCCTTCGGAGTCATGGTGCTGCATGCGAACAGCCATCTTGGCTTGCGCCGGCGGGAGTCTGGCCGCGACAACTTCGTCTCATCGATGTGACACAGCTTTGCATCGTCGACGCGCCAACCGAATGTCCTTATTTCGCACTGAGCTATGTATGGGGCCCAGAACAGGAGCCGCTTCAAAGCACGACGAAAAACATAAGTGCCCTTCAGGAGCCTGGCGCACTACACCCGGATTCGCTTCCCAAAACAATTGAAGACGCGATATGGCTTACTCGCGAAATGGGGGTAAACTATCTCTGGATCGACAGATTGTGCGTGCTCCAAGACTTAGACAGCGACAAGGCGATACAGCTTCCCCAGATGGACCTTGTATATTCGAGTGCGGTTCTGACGATTGTAGCCGCCAGCGGGACGGCGCTCGACGGACTGGCGGGCATTAACAACACGCCACGGACAATCGATCAGCATTCGGTACGCGTTGCGGAGAATCTGAGCGTTATGAACATCTTCCGGTTCGACCAGAAATACCTCGACTGCGCATGGCGCACACGCGGGTGGACATTCCAGGAAGGCCTGTGTTCACGGCGCGCGCTGGTCATCG
>JAPESX010000492.1:0-17594 GCA_029590615.1 Nemania bipapillata | reverse complement strand
AATTAGCCTACAACCTCGCGGCGTGCAACCTACCCCCCGAGACCGAGGCATTTTTCAGCCATCAACCCCTCGCAGACCCGCGTTCAACGCTCGACCTGCGCCCCTGGATGGACCAGACACCTCTCGCCTTACCTAGCCGCAGCTCCCTGCACCTCGCCGTCTCCTACTTCCAGAAGCTCGGCGTCCGCTACGTGCTTTTCATCGACCGCGGCGTCCTGCAGGGCCTGCTGACGAAGAAGGATTGCTGGTACGTCCTCAACGGTGTCGAGGAGACGCGGCGCACCGGCCATACCACCACTACCATGGGTATCCGATCCGACTGTCTCGGCAGTGATGCTGTTGCGAATGAGGGGAACGATCTCCTTGGCGTGTCTGGCAATACATTGCGCCCCGAGTCTCCAAACGATGATTGGGCTAGCGGCATATTGTAGAACCACATTTCCTCTCGAATTATGCGGACATCTATCTATATATATTTTTAAGACATCCACTACAACAACGCGGTCAGAAAATGAAGGGCTTTTGTGCTCTATTATTGTACATCTGTGTTTAGCTAGGTAGGGCATGGGGATTGATCAATGCCATCGATTGGATTATATAGCTAAGGGTGTTATCTCCCCACGAATTGATCGAATTGAGACACGAATCCTCCCTGCATCGTGCAAATTACCTCGCATAATGATTAGACCACGTATCCAGTATATATCCAGAGCCATATCGCAAGGGTAAGGAAGCATGAACGGGTTTTCAATTTTGAATTTTACATAATTACTTAGAAACAATCAAATGAGATCTGCCATTCCGCGAGCGACGTGGAACTAAACGTATCTGGTTGGGCGGCATGGCCACCTACAGTCTAGTACGCGATATTGACCTTCGTGTGGTTGTCGGTTTATGATCTTGGTTTGTTTTTCTTCTTAATTTTCTGTTGCGACCACACTCGAGCCTGAGAATTTGTGCTAATCGTACTGTACTATATCCCCTGAGTCTATGGCGTAAGACCACAGGTAAAACGCCTAGATCTACCCTGTGCCCAGTTGCCTCCACACTCTTGGTGTGCGGAAGATAAACTCGACTAAAATGAAAAGGGTATCGATCCGTTGCCTGTCACCAACGATAAACACTAAAACTCCTTCCGATGCAGATGACTCTCATTACCATACCTATATGCAGTACGAATGCTCAACCCGATTGGTTTCTGCGAAACCACGTGGAGTTGGTAGGTATCAACTAAATTCCGGCTTCGATGCATGAACAAGTCGAGTATACTCCTTCCATCCTCCACATAAACCGTAGTCCCTGTATCCTTCGAATTTTCAAGGCTACGAGTCAATGTCGTGTATTCCGCTACAATACCCGACTATCCATTATTAATTTCCCCCACTTCAGTCCTGGGCTTACCGCATCTTCACCAGATCGATAAGACAAGGAGAAAGATTCTTTCGTGTTTCGGCCCGAAATAGTTCGGTTACGTGTCAGCCGGTCGTTTGCCTTTTTTTNATCGCTGTCATAATCTTTAGTTCAAGGTGGTAATAAGACTTGACGGTCTTCCCTTTCTTCTCTCTTAAATCTACTTTGGACCGGCAAACCGGGCATGTCCGTTTCATGCTATCGATATGTAGAGATGAATGCAAACATTCGGAACAGAAAAGGTGGCCTGGCATAAAAAAGCATTAGCAAGTGTAGAGAGAAATGAGGTGGAGGCTGAGCCTCAAGTTGAAACTACATACCACAATGCGTGACCGTCAGGGCAGTTGTATCATCCATACAAATGACACACTGGAATTTGCCAATTTTGACTCGGTTGTCTACCTTAGGAGCCATATGCTCAGCAGGAACTTCAATAGCATTACAGAGATCAATTGTCTCCATGCGACTATGCTCATCCTGTCCAAATACATCATCATGATCGAGTTCTTTTCGTCTCGTCTTATTGGGGCGACTAGGTGATGTGACAGTAGAGCATCGCCTTTTTTGGGTAGTGGATTTCCGCGTTGTAGCCGGCATTGTTGCTAAGGGAATTGATGAATCAACACCAGAGCTAGGAGCTTCGAGATCCGGTTCCTCCTTCGTCAGGTCCACCGCTCCTCCGAGATTTGCCCCTCGTCTTCGAGTTGAGGGCGGTGGCATCTGGCGGGGCGGGACAAATTTAGATTGGCCGGAAGGGGATAATGTAGGCGACGAAGGCAGATCGTTCAGAGGCGGCAAGGATGGGGATGAAAAGTCTTGATTCCCCCAAAAGGCCAAGAAAGACTCGTCGGCAGCCTGTGCAGTGGACTGAGCTTGAGATACAGATGGATTCGGTCGCGGGTCTGCGTTATTCATGTATGCTCGAGGAAGCGTTGTAGGCACCGTGGCGAAGAGAGGCAACGAAGGAGTCGCGGCGGGGTAAAGGTTATGGCTGTTATCCTCGACGGTGCCCTGAGTGTTAGCGGGCGATGGTGCCTGGTAGTTTCGTAGAGGCTCATAGGGAATAAGGCGGCCGAGGCCAGAGACGGGCTGCCTAGAGAACCCAGAGGTTGGAAACTGGTGTTGATGCGCTGGCGCTAGTCCTACGGGTGCTAGTGTTTGCCTTGGTGGCGCTGCTGACGGAGGAGGGCTCTGGAATATGTCGCCAATGGGAATTAAGGGCGAGTTGATAGTATTCGTGCCGCTGTAGGGAGAGTCGGACAGTATATGGTTGGGAGTCGTAAAGAGCGAGGCGCTGGGGGCAGACGATGGTAGCGGGAGAGAGTAGAGGCCCGGAGAGATGTTGTTGTTGCTGTTGTCGTTGCTGTGGTAGTGGTAGTGGTGATGGTGGCGGTGGTTATTGTTGGTGTGGTTGTTGGCGATGAAGTGTTGGGGATTAAGGCGGCGTGCGGCTGTACGGTCTGGGAAGTAGTGGTTGGAATCGGCAGGGCCCACAGGTACAGCGGCGTAGTTGTCGGCGTTAGCGCTAGCGTCGGTATTGGTGCCGCTGGTGTTGGAATCTAGGTTGACAGAGGCAGCGAGAGGGGCGCTTGTGGCACTGTTGCGCAAGAGATAGTTGTTTGGAGCTGTGCGGCCATCTAAAAGTGGTGTCTTTTTAGCTTTCCCAATCGCCAATCGCCAAATCACAAAAGAGCCCTCAAGTGCAGGCTAGCTAAATCGGATGTCGAGGATTGGGCATTGGGATGGATGAGGCGGGTCTAAAGTGTTTTCAATAAGATGAAGGAAAAAGAAATAAGCCGGGTTGCTTGCAAATGAGAGACAAAAGGAAGCAGCGGTTCGAGACAGATGGGGTGGGAACTGTCAACTGTCGGAAAGGTAAAATAAACAATAAACAATACCTCTCGAGGAGCCGTCCCAACTAGCCATAGCTAACCTGGCTAGAAGTTTTCAATTGTCGATGGTACCACTACCTCTACCTATTGACGGCGAGTGCGTCGGTGAATCAATCGATGCTTTCCCCGGGGGTCGATGCGACACTGTGGGGAGCACTCGAGGTCGCTGTCCGTGTGCTGTAAAATGCCCAAGGGTACCTTGAGAGTCTTCCTTGTATAGATAAGTATCCAATACCGCCTGACGAGGTAGTTATACACTGACAAATACTTGTAGATATACTATTTGTATACTTGTTACTTTAGATCTCCCACTACTTGGCGTCAGCTGGCAGTACAGTCGATGCTCTCGCTCTGAGGCCACTAAGTCGCCACCTCTCTCTGACACTCTGACGATGACCTCCGTAGTCCAGATAGACGTGCATCGACAGAGTGAGCATGTGCGCATGCGCATACACGAGCGATGGAGAGAGAGGGGGCAGGGAGGAAATGTGTATGTATGTGTGTGTATCTATATGTGAGAGAGAGACAGAGAGCTGAGACGAGAAAGAAGGCCAATAAGGCCTAAATTCTATTTTATTCGTCTAGCTTCGTGACGGGTAGCAGCGGTGAGTATCGAGCACTGCGTTTTCTTCTTTCTGGCGTTGTTGTCGTTATATAGTTGTTTCTTATCTTTTCCTCTCGCAATTGCCCGTCGACAGAAAATTGAATGGACCTTGGCAGGCATGTAAGCTGGTAGGAGATACAGTACTAAATATAAGGCAGGCAAATACATCGGCAGGCAAGCGGGCAAGCGGGCAGAGCCTCGTACGGTCGAATCGTGCGTTCAGGTGATACCCTCCCCTAAGCTAGCTGTATGATTACTATATATACCTCTTCAGGGAGGCAGGTAGATAGTGCCTATACGTACTCCGTCACAATGGCAAAGGAGGCTGCATAGAGGGTAGGTAGATTAGGTAGGTAGGTAATAGAGAATAGAATACTTACTGTAAGTACAAGTAGGTAGTAGAATAGGCACAGGGAGTTATTGGCGGGGTTTACATATGTAGATACAAAACACACGTACCTTACTCTCATTCGATTCTTATTCGTTGATTTAGCTATTTGTCTATTCGTTTATTCGTTTGTCCTTTTTTTTTTTACGTTGTTGTAGCGCTCGTCAGTGCTTTTTAATCATCTCATATATTTTTTTTATTACCTATGCGTCGCTTTCTAAATTACATTCCTCGTGGCTTGTGGTTCTAAGATGGGTTTGGTGGATTATATTTCTACGCATACGTATATATATACGTAGCAGGAGGAGCTTTCCCAAACAGTACCTCGTCATCTGCACCTATCCCGACCGGGATTCACGTATTTTTATCTACCCAATAACCAACAATCGGTTGACCAGGGAGTTGGTTCTTCTTAAGTCGTCCCCTCATCTTCACTCCCCTTCAAGGTGAAGGCGATAACTTGTTTTTTTTTTTCAATAAATCGTGTCTTCTTTGCNGCAACAAGTGATGCATGTTGCCCAACAACGCTATACTTAAGACTAGGAATACGACGAAACTATGAAATATAAGTGTGGGACGTTCCACACCTCCTGTATATATAAACTACCATACTTCCCAAGCCTTTCCGTGGGGCTTTAGATCTTTTCTTTACTTTGAATATAATCTAATGCCTATCATCTCCACTATCGTTGACAGAAACGCCAAGTTAATTGATCCCACTCCGTACTACCTAGAACAAACGCCAAAATCTCTATTCTCTCGATAGAGCCTATATTGGAGCGGCAGAGCGAATTAACGTCCTCAAGCTTGAATGGGAACTGTTTTTCTTTCTTTCTTGTGGCATTACCATATCGAATCCATTCTATGAGCCTGTTCTATGGAATCCCTATCTATGGGCCATGAAAGGCATTTCTAACCGCGGAGCACGCGAGCTAAGTCTTGAAGAAATCAAAGAGGAAGAGGGACAGGGGGAATATTGCTGCGTACTAATATAAACAGATGACAAAACAATGGGGTAAAAAGGTAATAACAATATACGGATATGTTTGCATACTAAAACGGATGTGTGAGGCTTACACAACCGCCCCCTAGGCCATCTATACCCTAGGGGTGTATACCAAAAAAAAAGAAAAAAAAAAAAAACATAAGAACGTGTAGGTATTACCCCAAGAATGTATGGGTGAAGGCTGGCGAAGTATCAAGGGTTCTGAAGGCTTTTTATAACCTGCCTGGCTTGTGGCGCAGCCACAAGTCTATGGCTAGTGTGTGGCTTTGCGCTCCGTTATAATACTATCCTCCACAGTGAAAAATATGCATCTCTATCGGGAGAAAATCAAAACCTATAAGCAAATAGGTAAGGTAGGTGCACTTTTAATTAAGGTATAAAGCGTAAAAAAGGTGTGATTTACTAAAGAAAGATTTCGTTTTGTCCCTGGTGTGGCAGGTACGAGGGACAGTGTATAAGAATTACCCTCACGGTAGCTTCTAGGTTTCTCCATAATCTTCACAACATCTTTAGCTAATTTAATCGCTAACAATACTAATACCTAGGTATTTGTTGCTTTTAAAGAAACTTTTACTAGAGTGTAAATTAGTACGTAGCATTAAAGTACAAATACCGAACCATTAAGCTAATATATACAACCCTGATTAGCTATCAGCACGTATTCACTTTAAGCAATGGTTATCTACGTTGATCTGGGATGATTTCGAATTAATTGTAAGGGAGCAAAGGTTCGAGAATTCCCGTAAGTGTTTAATATGTGGTTAGAACTCCTTTGAACTTTTAGTAGTGTGGACAACAAAGGTATATAGGATACACGTAACCGGAAACGTTTAAATAGAAATGCAATGCATATACGGACTCAGCACCATCAAAGACAGGGAACTATAACTCAAACAGCAAGCTCGTCATTTTGAGCATAGTTAGTAACGGCGTAGAAATTAAGCATGCAGAGTACCTTCATACAATGAATAACGAGCAGCTTATCCCGATAGATCCCGCAGCCCGGGAGAGTGCGAAAGAGATAGAGAATCGTTTCTCCGAATCCAAACTATGGGAGTACGAGAAACTCCTCGGCCACGGCTCGTTTGGCGTAGTGGTATTGCTACGGGACAAACAGCGGAGATTCCCTGGCAGACGCCGGAGAGTAGTACTAAAGGTACCATTGGACAATGGCGGCCCAGACTTGCTAAATGAGATAAAGTTGATGAAAGTAAGAGTTTTTCTCCCCTCGCCCATATTAATGCGACCGTACATGCTAATCGGGGTTCCGAATAGTTGGTGCGAGGCGGCTCTCATATCGTGCAGATGCTCGCGCATTGTAAAGAAGTGAGAGATCTTAACCGGACGCAAAGATCACGACGATCGAGAACCTCGGCATTTAGCCGGGTCGTTCAAAGGTGGTTCAGGCGTCCTCCTGTAGATACTGTTTTTAATGTCCTAGGACAGTCGAGCTTCAGGGGCCCGGCATTATTATTAGAATATTTACAAAACGGAACGTTACTACTCTTCCTACGGAGGGCTCAAGGCAGAGTTCGGCTATTCCCTAACCGTCTGCTTTGGAGTTTCTACTTCTGTTGTAATATACCCCCAAGATCTCTTTACTCCTCTCACCGCTCCTTCCTTTCCTCCGGCTAGTGGATAATAGCGTTTCTGTACTGAATTATATACTAATAAAAATAAGTGGTGAGGGCTTGCGTGGGCCTAGCCTACCCGAATGATGAATCACCGCCAGCTTTAGAAACGATCCCCCCAGGCCGCGAGCCTAGTAAACTACGACATCGTGACATTGCATTTAGAAATATCATGATCGGTGATCGGAACCCTGCCGGACCATTTGAACGTACTTTTCACTCTCTTTTACTTCTCTATACTGCGTTCAGCGCATCAATTAGGAATGTCTGCTAATTCGTAAGGTTGAAAAGACCGTGATATACAGCAGCTGAAGTTAATTGATTTTGGCCAGATGCGTGAAGGTCGTAGCTCTCGGAGCGCTATTGCTGACAATGTTAAGGAAGTTTCGGCCGTAAGTACCTGGGAATGATTATTGAGGGGCTTTGACAATTGAAAGAATTACAGATTATAATATCTCTGATAAATATAAACAATGAATCCAGGTGGGGTAGGGTACGATATAGAGGAATTGCCACAGAGGCAAGGCCAATTGTACCTCGACGGGGGAGGCCCGTTCCTTTCCCACACCTTGACCCTCAGCTGCGAGAGCTTCTCATTTTAAGCATGGCTCTCAGCCCATTAGAGGCACCCCCATTACAGGTGTTACTCAGAGAAACGCAAACAGGCATAAGAAAGCGAGCAAATGCGTATCCAGGCCGGGAATTGGAGGAGTCTGATGAAGCAATTCAAAGGCTGTTACAGGAGCTCCTCTTAAATGCATGATAAGAAATTGGTAAACAAGTAGTTCTTACATGCTTAGCATCTAACCTATTATCTTTCTGTTACGCTGGTTTGCTCGGAGTTCTAGCTATGGGATAGAGTGTAATAAAAAGATCTACATACTAAGTGCTTTACTTTACGGGGCGACGGGGCGAGCCTATTATCATAGTTGATATAATCTCAATTCCCCGAACTTAGACATTTACGGTCATCCAAGGGACACTTTGAATTAGAGCACTTCGGTTTGCGTTTTTCCTCACTTCTTATAATGTCCGGTAGTTGCAGAGATACTTAAATCGCTTAGGGTCTTTAGTGTTCACGCCATCAACTCCATCAACTCCATTGCGTATGCTTGATGCCATCCATTGGTCCTTGTTGTCGGACCAGGAGAAGGTCAATCGATTTTTCTTCCCGGGTGAAAAAACGAGAAGCCCTAGCCGTTGCAAATGAATAAATGAATAATTGAATAGGTTGAAGTTGAGGTGAGGGACTGGAAGCATCGCAGAGGCATAATCAGGAGAGAAGGTGATGAGGGCAATTGGAAAGCTGGGAAGATCTCCTAAACATGCTCCGACCCATTCAGCATACGGATGGTTTAGTTGCATTACAGCGAGAAGCGATTTTACGAATTCTAAGACCTATATTCCAGGGTCCAAGCATAATGCGCTCATTTCATGGAGTCCTTGTCACCGAACTGAAGCTATTGCCGCTGTTAAGGCGGTTAGTAGCACAGTTGCATCATCGTCTGTTTACATACATCGCACCGACTATCACTGATGCAACGCGTCCAGAATCATAAGCGTACATGGAGGTGCCTTGATATCTACGAGAAGCCATGTGTCCTCGGTAGTAGGCAGGGCCAAATACTCGAGCAAGTCAGCGAGTCAAGGCATTGACTGCCCCGGGTGGCGCAATGTACGGGGGGCGCGTAAATAACTCCAATTGCATTCGGAGATTCTCTCTTTCTGGCCAAAACAGCGTTTTAAAGTGGCCTCCTATGCTATCTGTGAATCGCCGGCTGATCATGCAATGTCAACTCCCCTGAGTTCAGGATCACCTACGTGCAAAAGAATAACAACATCATCTTTTGATATCCGCTTCAAGAGCAGTAATTAACCCCTACTTCCACTGTCCGCCGGAATGCAGCCGTGGTGTTCTCTGGGATATCCTCCTGATCTCGCGCACTTCGTATGCCGTTCTCCATAGTGTTTCTGCGCTGAGTGTTCGGTAGTTGTCTTGGTTTCTTTTGGTGAGACAGATCAATACAGACTCACGTGATATGGGGAAGTATACTAGTATATTGGGGCTTATAATTTAACACAGTCCATACAAACATGGTGCCCAGTCTGCAACCCCGCCAAGTTCATGTGTGCGTCGAAACATAGGCACNGGGGGGACAAGGTCGAACGATTCCAACTTGCCGGTAACGAGGCCATGCGCTTCGGCGACACACCCACATCTCAACCTATAGTAAGGCTGCCCTCTACACTTACTATAGAATAATATCTGCACATTCGCGCACCCCCTGTTGTGCCACTGTAGAATGTGATGAGATCCCCCCTTCCCGTCCCCATATGTTTCCTGTGCTACCTGGTGAAATAGTAGGTATATGAGCGTTATTCATTCAATCTAACTGACTGTGAGAGAGGTGGGAAGACCAGTTTATATACATGAACGGGATGCCTTGAGCCCCTTTTCTATACAGTACATGTTGTGACTCCTTGACCTTAGTATACTTCAACACTACCGACAGATTCGAGCAAAACTGCCGGACCCAAAATCCGAAACCACTGTACTATGACTTGATGATATGATCTTGCGCTATCCCATAACATGCGCACTTGGACTTATGTGTGCACTCTATCATTGGTTGGTGCTACCCCTCTCTAGACTCTGGCGCGAGGGACGAATGTTTGGACCCGCGTTTTAGAGTGTTTTTCCTAATAACACTCACCCGTGAAAGGGAAGTTTCAAACTTATAGTGACGTTCCTCGGTATATTATCAAGAATTTTCAATGCTTATAGTACGGCAAGCGAGGGTATTATAATTTTATTAAAGTAACAGAAGATTCGCATCCATCTAGATATCTAAATAAGTTTATACCAAGATTCTAACAAGTTTTGAACCCAATAACATTTCGTCGGGGGAAAGGTTAAAAAATAATCGCCACATATAAACAGGGGCAATNAAAAATATTACATATTTCGGAAGGGAACCGAGAACGTACCGAGATAGTCGGGGTGTTGGCCTGGCATTATTGTTTTCGCCACTGTCTGAGATCTGTCAGACCGCTGCTCGAGGTGGCCTTGAAGACCGACAGACGAACGCGAGGCTTATCAAAAGGCCTACAGCACCTAATCCGATACCTAGATAGAAAGCACCCCTATAACCTTGGAGTATGCCTTCTGGTGTCTTCTGATGTCCCTTAACATGGAGTTCTATAGCACCAGCAACACCAAGTGAAAGAGCGCCGCTATAGTTGACAACAGTAGTGACTAGGCTAGCTGCAATGCCTTGGTGTTCGGGTGCTACGAGGTCAGAGAGCATGAGCGTGGCCGCAGGAAAGCTTAGATCCATGCCCCAGGTGATGATGACATTGCAGAGAAACGTTTGCAGCCAGTAGGACTGGTAAATAGGGGTCGTGGCAATCAAGGCAACGCCGACTGTGAAGGCTAGAAGTGCAAGTGCCATCACCTTCGCGGGACCGACTCTGTGGATTATGAACCCTGTCGTCAAGGCTGCCGCAATACCAGAAATAAAAATTGGGCTATGCCAGGCCGTGGCGAGAAGAGGTGAAGCCCCACGTAAGACCTCGTAAAACTCCCAAATGTAGAAGATGTATATACCAAAGCACCCCCAACCACAGCCAATAGCTGCTAACACAAAGCCTACGCCCGCGTTGAGAGCCTCAATGGGGACAAGAGGTTTGCGAGCACGCTTCTCGATAAAGACGAAGACTGTACAGAGGACAATGCCGACAACCAATAGCACTGACACGTACGCGTTTCGCCATCCGGTTAGTGAGCCTTGGTTCAAAGCTACGCTGATGAGTACCAAGCCGGAGACGCCTGTGAGAGCTCCTAAGACATCAAGCTTGGCACATAGGTTGATGAATCCTTGGTAATTATGGCCTCCTCCAATACTCTCTTCGCTGCTTTGGGCTGTACTTGGAGGATCGGGGATCACGTACAAACCAACAAACGTCACCCCAATCAACACGATAGCGAAAGCCCAGAATGCATACGGCCACCAGAGAAGCGCGAAGAGACTCGTAACAGCAGGGCTGATGATTGCGGACACGGGAGCCATCGCACCGAATATAGAGAACAACATAGCCTTTCTCTGACCTGCCACATATGTCACACCCAAAAGGGCGACGCCATTAGGAATCATCAATGCAGGGCCGATCCCTTGCAAAACGCGAGCCAGCAAGAAGATGGTATAACGGGCCTGGTTGTAGGTCGAGATCTGTATAGGTATGAAAATGGCGAAGCCTGCCAGTAGCGAAGATATTGCGAACCAGAAGTTGCCAATAAGGAATAGCCGTTTATAGCCGTAGATGTCGCCTAGCCTTCCGGCGAGAAGAATGAATGTCCCTACCGCGAGGCCATACCCAGCCATCAACCAAACAACCTGCGCAGGCTGTGTAACGCCTAGGTCGGCGGCTATAAGCTGCAGGATGCAAAGTGTTTGATGAAACCCCGAGTCTGCGAAATACGAATTAGGTTCATTATCGGGAAGAGGGCTTGCCATAGGCAACATGAAGAGAGGTACGTGCTTAGGCAAGGAGAGGACTTCAAGGTAGTCAGGGGATACACACGAGGAGTAAAGTTCGCGGTTGAGACCACCACAAAGAAGGCGAACTCATGGATAACACTCATTGGCTTCCCAAGAAAGAGATAGGCTCGTTGATCCTCTTCGCCTACCTTATCAATATTGCTACTACCACTGTCTATAGTATCGTCAACCATATAGTTGTCTCTAAACGTTCTTGTAGATGGAGAGACGTCATCTCTGTGACCAGCGTTTTCCATTGAGAAATACCGTGTCGAGTCTACGGTACTGTGTCTACGAGTTCTGGGATGCAGTACCTCGCCGGCTTGTTCACCTTGGTGTACCGTAGAGGATTGTGGCGATACCATATTGCTTGGATAGCTACTGGGCGCCTGAATTGTTGTTTCTTAATGATTATGACTCGTTTTTTTTTAAAGTCCCATCCTCAGATATAAGTCGAGGTCTGCCTTTGAACCTAAATACCACGTCGTCATCATAGGGGGATTCCACGAGCATATGCGTTCTTATGCCCTCTTCTGGAAGGTGTCATGACTTTCACGGCCGTAGTTAAAAACAAAACAAACCTTTTGAAGAGCATGATCTATGGGCATGGGCACTACCAAGGGTCCATTTGCTAGTGGAACACCCACTGCATACCTACAACTGTATTGTGGAACTGCCCTCATGTCTTCCCCATGAGCTACGTGAAATCAGACCTCGAGGCCCGTGTTACCAATCCCCTGAACTGAACGAGCCATAAAACTGGTCAGTTGGATGTGAAGTCAGCCATTAGTGGGCGAGGAAACGGGCTTCTTTCCGTGTTTCTGCATCGCGTTTGCCTGACCTGGCTTGATGTAAAAGTTGCGTATAATTATGCCGAAGGGCTCTGCCATAGCGGTGAGGCGAACGAGCTGGAAGTGGTTTCGGGAAAAAAATCGATATAACGTCTCGGTTCGGTGACATGGATCCTAGTAATGTTGCGCGTCTCCACAGCACTGTTTGAGATTGATATCCGTAGTGTGAACAATCCTCAATATGATGAGATGTCGAGCAAAAGCTCAAATAGGTGATGATGGGAAATACTGCGGTTGGCGCTAGTAATGAATCTGAGGATTGAGCTACCCATCAAAACGAACTGATCTCGGGCATTTACACAGCATCAACAGTGACTAAGGGGATGTTCACTACATAAGTTATAGACCATCAAGCGATCCATCTATCAACAGGCTCCTCAAGTTATATTGCTAGGACAGAGTTTCATAGTTAGTATTCAGAAGACGTATTAAACCCCGATGGTAATGTGGTCCATTTTACATGTGTCTATTCGTCAGCGAGGTGAATGTTCTGTCTGTTCAGGGGGGCTCAAGGTTATCTCGACAGAACAGCGGCTGCTTGTATGACATAATATGGGAACACACACAATATGCTCGTCTCACATGATCTAAGACTTTATCGGTCAGCAAAACCAATCGTGGAAAGAGTTGTGCTGCCACGCCATTGGTGAGAGGTAAAAACGAAGCTACCAAGTTGTGCTCCGCTATATCATTTGTTAATAAACGAGAAGCATGTGCACGCATTGAAGTAAAATTAAGAGTATTTCGAAGCATAGGTGGCTCTAAGGCTGCTTGAGAGATCAGAAAAAAGATGTCTTAGGTAGATGATGTAGCTCAAGTACCTAATGGAGTACAGGCTCTACCTTAAGAGCGGCAATGGATTACTTGAGGAGAAGAGGGGGCTCGTGCACCGACAGCAGATGCCAGCTGTCTGCTATCTGCCAAACCAATTGGAGAATGGTTGTCCCGCCCTCTCGCCTGAGAAAAAGGTTCTTTATCGATATACACTATCGTTCCAACAGGTAGCCTGTAACAGGAGTGAAGTATCAGTCGTTTTTCATCGTCATTATCACATATTTCAATCCTTTCTACCACCCTAGAAGCTTTCCGCACGCGACATTCCCATTTTGACCAACCATGCCCTTAGATGCGCGATAGCAATGCTACACCATGCTAGTAGCCATATGAGAGGCAGATCAACTACGGGCTTGGTCCGCCTTGCGACGCATCAGACACAATGCCATCGAATTCGCCGGGCCTGGTTGTCGCATGCACGATTGCACACCAATGCGACAGGAACCACAACCCAAGTCTCCGGCGATGATTTGCCCCGTGTTCATTCTAGGAGTTTAGCCGGTTAGTCATGCAACAAGTCTCGTGTTAAGTTAGTGGTATAGGTATCTAAGACACCCTAGTTCCGTCCGAAGCCCAATTCAACGAAATCGGCGTGCAACACCTGAGCTCTTATATGCGCAAACAAATCTTTCGCAAGGAAAGAGTCGCACCGCCCGAGGACCTCGTAAAGCTTGCTAAGGATCATTTGAAACTCCATAATCTCCTCGGCAAGAACAACGACAATACCCCCCCTATTGCTTTCGATCTTCCCCAGATCCAAGGGGACAGCCTAGACGAACATTTTCACAAACTCGGTGTTGATTGTGCCGAGCCTTTCTTGAGCTACGCCAAAGAATTCGCATTACAGAATGCACCTACCCGTCCAAAAAAATGGATAAATCAGAGTGGCTGGACTAAATATCCCGCGGATGGGTCAGAGCCAAGCGCCGTCGAGGCGCCCGACGAGAATATGCTCTGTTTCGACGTTGAAGTTATGTGGAAGATAAGTCCATCCGCTGTTGTTATGGCCTGTGCTATGAGTCCGACTGCCTGGTATGCCTGGCTTTCGCCTTGGTTGCTAGGTGAATCCGAGACGTACAAGCACTTGATTCCATTGGGTGACCCTAATCGTGATCGGGTTGTTGTAGGCCATAACATCGGCTACGATCGCGCCCGCATCCTCGAAGAATACGATTTAAAGCAGACAAGGAACTGCTTTTTAGATACCATGTCGCTACATGTGGCGGTGAATGGTATGTGCTCTCGGCAACGACCGAAATGGATGAAACACAAAAAGAGCCGAGAACTCCGGGACAAGATCGCTAGGGAGACTAACGATCTCGACCTGGCGAATCTTATAGCGAGTAACAGCTTACGTGACGATGAAGAGGAGCTCTGGGTTGAGAGAAGCTCCATCAACTCGCTTAGAGATGTCGCTAAGTTCCATCTCAATACCACCATCGATAAGGAGGTACGAAACGATTTTGGCGGGTTAGATCGCGAGGGTATTGTGGCCAAGTTAGACCAACTGCTAGACTATTGCGCTGCGGATGTAGCCGTTACGCACCGGGTGTACAAGATTGTCTTCCCAAATTTCCTAGAGGTCTGCCCACACCCGGTCAGCTTCGCTGCATTACGTCATCTCTCCTCTGTTATTCTACCTGTCGACAGGTCTTGGGATACATATATCGCAAACGCGGAGGCGACATATGAAAAGTTGTCTGATGCCATTCAGGAGCGGTTGATAGGCCTCACATCAAAGGCATTGAATATCAAGGATGATGAGCAGAAGTGGAGCACAGACCCCTGGCTAAAACAGCTTGACTGGTCCGGCCAGGAGGTCAGGATGGTCAAAGGAAAGAAGAAGGGCGACCCGGAAAGGCCTGCAGCCCGACAGAAGAAGCCAGGCATGCCGGCTTGGTATAAGGCTTTGTTTCAAACGAACGACGGACCTATGAACCTGACAGTGAGGACGCGAATCGCCCCTCTTCTGCTTCGACTTGCCTGGGATGGCTACCCGTTATATTGGTCTGACAAGTACGGCTGGACATTTAGGGTACCGCTTGAAGATGCGTCAAAATATAGTTCTACACAGCTTATTCGGTGCGACTTCTCCGACGAGCCTATCGAAATGTTGAAAAATGATGAGAATGCCCTGTACTTCAAGCTCCCGCATAAGGATGGGCCAACCTCGAGATGCGTTAATCCGTTGGCCAAAAACTATCTTGCCTATTTCGACAAGGGAACTCTCTCATCTGAGTACCCATATGCAAAGGAAGCGCTAGACATGAACGCATCATGCTCATACTGGATTAGTGCTCGAGATCGAATCAAATCACAAATGGTGGTTTTTGAGTCAGATAAAACTCCAAACAATACGGTGCCTGTCCCCCACGAGCAGGGGTATATTCTACCTCAAATTATTCCTATGGGAACCATCACGCGAAGAGCCGTTGAGAATACCTGGCTGACAGCAAGCAATGCCAAAAAGAACAGGGTCGGCTCGGAATTGAAAGCAATGGTCAAAGCACCCCCAGGGTATTCTTTCGTTGGCGCTGATGTTGATTCTGAAGAGCTCTGGATCGCTAGTGTTATTGGCGATGCTACCTTCAAGCTTCATGGGGGCAATGCTATTGGTTTCATGACGCTAGAAGGAACCAAAGCTGCGGGTACGGATTTACATTCCCGCACGGCTTCTATTTTGGGTATTACGCGAAACGATGCCAAAGTATTCAATTATGGTCGAATATATGGCGCTGGCCTCAAATTTGCTGCTACTTTACTAAGACAATTCAACCCTAGCTTGTCAGAACAGGAGACCCTAGAGGTTGCGGGCAAGCTTTACGCTGACACGAAAGGTACTAAGACTAATCGAAAATTACTATACCAGCGGCCCTTTTGGAGAGGAGGTACCGAATCTTTCGTCTTCAACAAGCTAGAAGAATTTGCAGAGCAAGAACGACCACGGACTCCCGTTCTTGGTGCTGGTATCACCGAAGCCCTTATGGGCAGGTTTATTAGCAAAGGTGCTTACCTCACCTCTCGTATCAACTGGGCAATTCAATCGTCCGGTGTTGACTACCTTCATCTCCTCATCATCTCCATGGATTATCTCATCAGGCGTTTCAACATTGACGCTCGCCTAGCCATTACTGTGCACGATGAGATTCGTTATCTTGTCAAAAACGAAGATAAATACCGAGCTGCCATGGCGCTCCAGGTCTCGAATCTCTGGACACGGGTCATGTTTGCTCAACAAGTGGGGATTGACGACCTTCCTCAAGCTTGCGCTTACTTTTCCGCCGTCGACATTGATCACGTTCTCCGCAAAGAAGTCTATATGCCCTGCGTAACGCCTAGTCACCCAACACCTATTGCCGCCGGTGAGAGCCTGGACATTACAGAATTATTAGAGAAGGGAAATGATGCATTCCTCGACCCAGCTATCGTCCCTGCGAAATATGCTCCTAAACTGGAAGGCATTTCTTACATCCCAAGGGTTCCTATCATGCAGTCTCTCTCCATGTCCCAGGACTTGAAAGACCTCAACTTCCTAAAGGCTCAGATCACGAATGACGATAAAGAGCTACGAGAGATTCTCAAAGACCAGAAGAAGGCGTTCGGTAGCGAACCCTCGCTAAAAAAGCCAAGGCAAAGAAAGTTGCAACCCTATGGCTCCCAAGCCGAGCTGATACCGCATATGTACGAACCATTCGAAGCCAAGTTCCCTTCCAAGTCTAATTTCGGCGGCGGTGAATGGATTTTCGAGAAGATGCCACCTCGGGCATGGAGAGGGCCGGGGCCGAGACTATGAGTAAATCGTTGTACTGGATCCTATGCTGGTTAACACATGCGTTCTTTTGTATATCATGTTTCCATATGTAATTGGGGATGAGGGGCAACGTGTTGGCATGCATTTCGACAGGCTGGGTCGTCGGGGCGGAGGTTATTTGGACCGGGGCGTTGATACCATGAATGCATTCCATCTGCTATAATACTGTACAGTAACTCGAAACTACCTAGGTATTATAGATGCTTATAACGTAATCTATTGTGTAAATCAAGCGCTGCCGGCCTGCATCCATCCTATCAGGAGGCCGCATGCTGCCATTACCAATTGCCTAGGTATCATGCATGGCATTGAGCAAAAGGTTACTAGTTCACAGAAGGCTCATAAAAAGACATCAGAGTTGACGAGCGAAACAGAACGACTGTTTCGGCTCTTTTATAGTTTTACTAGCTTTTTTTTCTTCTTTTTCTACAGTACACCATTAATCAAACTTCCTAGGGCTCTCCCGCCAGTCGTGTCAGTATGAGCGATTTCAGCAGCAATGTGAGCAGCTGGAGAGCCAGAGATGCGACAGGCACATGAACCAAATCCTGATCCGACAGTTCCCTCCCTCCCTCTTCCTCGCCTAATTTTAGGTATGGGTTTTTTTTTTTTGGGTTTTCTTTTTGTTC
>JAPESX010000491.1:0-17605 GCA_029590615.1 Nemania bipapillata | reverse complement strand
CGCGAATAGGGGAGGCCATTGGGCAAGTTGATGCAAGTTGATGCAAGCTGATCCGACGAAGAAGAAGAACCCCGGCGTGGAAAAAAACGTGACTGGAGAAGGCTGTTCAGCTGGAAAGTCAGACGACTTTTAAGAGCATCCTTCGTTCGTTGTCTGCGGGGTCAGAGGAGGTGTGTGAGGTGGTGGTTGGTTCTGTGTTAGGTCCCCGGGTAGCCTATCAGACATCTTTCGCGGGTGGTTAGTCCCTTGCATGACTTCCAAGTGCACGTGGTTTATGCATGTCAGCGCTTTCACAACATCTTCATAACTTTGTTTATCAGTTCGGGGAAATACCCTTGCTACGTGGCGTAGATTAACCGACTGTGGCGACCAGGGTTCTAAACTAATGTCTGTCGCATATGTAGGACTCGATCACTTCCTATCATTTCCCCTTTGATCTCCCAACCTCCTGCTCTTTGTTTCGCCGACACTTATGGAAAACCGTGGTACTACAGTATAGATCCTACGCCAGGTGTGACGAAGAGTGCCTACATACGCCTATGTATCGGCTCACCCGAGCGAATTTACTCCCCGACGTTGCATCGGAACAGATCCCTCGGTCCCCTTTACCCCACGACCCAATCGCTAGTTGACCCAGACCCCCACATGTCCTTAGGTTGGTCGATCAGCACTAGTGTGACCTAGGTAGTTGACGAGCAGCCGGTGGAGACTGTTTACCTGGTTGGATCTGCTTAAGAATCGCGATAGGACCCTGGAGCTGTCGAAAGAACCGACAGCAGAAAAAAGACTGTGTATCCCTGCTGCCTAGATCCGTGCCACAAGCTCGCTCTTCCTCGTTCTCCATACGAGCCGAGAGCAGGAAGCTCTTTGCGCGAGCACAGGCCAGGCAGGCATAGGCATGTGCTATATCTAAACCAACTAAGAGTGATGGGGCTATTGTCTTGATTTTGACATTTCCCTAAAGGAGAGGGACCCGGTTTAAGTCACACTGCTAGTATCACAAGGCGTCAGCACTACTTCGGATCGTGGGCTTAAGACGCCAGCTTGACATTACGTGGCTAAGACAATTCAGTTCTAACCCTCCCGAACTAAAAAAGTCTTGTTTAGTAAGCACTATTACAAAGGAAAACGACGCTGCAAAAATTTTATAGGAGAAAACTACTCGTTTCAATATCTGGGGCAGATAATGCACTTGTAAGTCTATACTATATTCAATGCCGCTCTTTTTAGTCCAAGAACGAAACCTAGTTAGCCATAGCTCTGCTGCAATATTATCGTACGATATATATATCAGAATACCAAGCTTTTTTTTTTGACGGGATGGCTTATNGCAAAGCTTGAATTCTAGCGTGTTCAAAAATATCATCCCCCTGAAGGTAGTCAAGTACTCTAACATGGTAATTATACAATGGCGTGAAAATTCTTCAAACTCATCCAGGGACGGGCTTGAAAAATCTTGATTTTGGTCTCCTTAGTGTATGTAATGTTACGAGCTTGGCTTCTCTGGATCGTAGGGTCCCCGGATATATTTGTACTCTCCTGGCACGAGTGCCCTTTCTCTGGCCCAAGTATTCAAGCTATCCCAATGAACGCAAGTGGTAGACGATTTTGACTCTAGACTCCTGCTGGGGTTACGAGTCTCGTAATTCCACTCTGACGTGTACACGCCTGTGTTGGCGTGGCACATCAAGGCCTGGCGGATAGTGTCGATACAATGATCTATGAGCTAAGAGTGAGCTATGTTTCATGGTGAGATGAGAAGGAGGCTGAAAAAAACTCACCCGAATGTTCCTTTGAGAATCCCTCTAGATGCTTTGCGCCTGCCATACGTGGTGCGTAATAATCCTCATGAATCATGCGGCGGATATTGTTCAGGCAGTGAAGATGATGGTATACACCCAGAACGCCAACATAATCGTAGTCCTTTGCCGGGTCACCTCCAGTGACTTGTACTCTGTTTGTCTTGTTCTCCTTCAGCATGCTCATCTCGTCGTTCGTGATTCTGATGTTCAGAGCTTCAATTATCTCATGTCAGAATACGTTCAACGTCAAGTGTGGATGTCTTTGATATACTTACCAACTAGCAAGTCCGCCCAGACCGCGTCTAATTCGTCAGACGGCTCCTGGTTAAACGGACTATGAGGTGGGACCCATTCTGGCTTTTCTTCAAGCTGGATGATATGTTTCGGCACAACTGTCATTCTATCAGCATCTATTTCTCACGGACCAGATATTGTTTTGCCCGTACCACTGATGTAGTTCTCGTCAAAGGAGGCAGAAGGTCGGCAAGAGCACTCAGAGGAACGAGGAAACGTTACTCGGAAAGCAATATAGCTTAACAGCGAAACGATGACTAGGTGTACAGTGTTTCTCCATGTGAAGATGGAGGATTTCGGTTCACGATTGCCGTGACCTCCGTCCAAGATCCGGTGTTCGTGTTTAGGTAAGAGGTCGCGGGACTGCTCAGCGTAGTCTTCCATCTTGGCTCCTGAGAAGTGGGATATCCGAGGGAGGGAAGTGAAAGACGGGTGGGCTTGTCTCTGCCACGAACGTAGCTTGGGAGAAGGGGCCTATGGGGAAGTTCTGACCACGGGATTAAAGAGTGAAAACACCCAAGACCTACCGGATGGCACGACGATCTCTCCGCGTCCGGAAGCCTATCCAGCTCTCACCGCTCCGCCTAGCCTGGTTAGGGGCGATTATCACTCTACTTCGGCAGCTTGGCGAGCTCAATTGTCATAGCGGCAGTGTTACCCTACGATTGGCGTTGCAGAGGATTATGACAGATAATCCTCCGAGATGCTACCTTAGCCACGTCCCTGGCTCAGTGACTAATTCTCGGTAAACGGAGGTGAATCGATCTAGGTTTCATGCTTACTCCCATCGACGCCTTCTATGTGATTGGCTATTTGGAAGAAGGCAAAAGACTCTGCAGGGGTAATCGTATGACAGGTCACAAATTCTCGTTAGATGATAAAGGGAAAGTAATGATAGGGGCGGCAGTTCTAGATCGAAGGATTCGATTTTCTAGAATGAAGGATTCGATCACCAAGGCGTTAGTCGGCGCTAGTCTCCGGTACCTCTCCTTTACCGACTAGATATCGGAGGGTCCAAAGTTGACAGATTAAAGTCCTATGCATCAGTCCTTGGCGAGCCATACCACTGTAGGCGCTCGACGAACACCCGAGACAACGCATTGGTTTTTAGAGAAGTATGGTTCAGTATGCATGTCACCGGAGCCTACCATCGTATGAGGGAAATCCGTGGCCCATTGGGTTAGAATATCCTTAGTCACATAGTAGTGCGGTCAAGAGCCGATCGAGGATAAAACATCTGGAGTCCCCCCGAGCAAACTAAAGTTTATTCCACATCCCACTCCAGAAACATCAAAGCCAATCATCACTCTAATCCAACCTCTTCACACCTCTCTTCAAGATGTACTTCATTACCATTGCCATGACGCTGTTCACAGCCGTCCTTGCCGCCCCCATAGGTAAATGGTTCCCCATCCAGCCTCTGGGTATCCAAGCGCTCACATATAAAAGCTTCTTCGCAAGAGCAGGGCCTCATTGTTTTCAACGACGTTGGCATTGTCGACCGTGCTGAGACTGCTGCCAAAGGTATGACCTATTCTGTCTTCCCTCCCATGAAGTTCTGAGCTAACATCTCCTTGCGAAAGACTCTGGTCTCATCGTGTTCCACGATGTCGAGATCGCCGATGAATAAAGAACCATCTACACTAGCAGCACGCTTCGTGACAGAGCAACCTAAGACGATTTCGGACGAAAATGAATGATGTTATGGGGCTTAAATGATATGAGTTTTATCTGAGAGGAGGGTTAGAGTTAAAAAATTGGGATTGCCTCACACGAGGTAGTTGTGGGCATACCATAGCCTAAAATATATTCTTCTACCGACAATTCTTGAAAAGGCCATATAGCATGAATGATATTCGTTATGGGGATATGTGAAGATCCTTTAATCTGATATTTTCTCTGATGTAGATATATTCATGAGCCTGTGTCTGTAGGTATGTAGTCGTGTGTCGTTATACATCGAAATCCCCAATTGCTTGGCGTTGGTCATGACGGAACCGCACACAACACTAGACTAGACTCTATACTGTATAGAAGTAGGTATACGTTACTATGTAACCTTGCACGAAGGTGGTGGTGTGGGGTTGCTTATTTGTGGCTGACGGATGAGACCGTCACATACCGCAGTGGCAGCTTACCATGTCAGATTTCCGTAGTGTAACACGCCATCTGCATTTCTATAGCGACGTCTTAGTTGGCTAGAATGCATTCTATATACATTTGCGACATGCGCTTTTGTAACAAACAGTTAGTCCTTGACATTGATTTTGAAGAATATTATGTACACAGTGACAAAAACATGAACGATCATACACACTTTTCATACACTGCTGATAGCGTCCCTTGAACTCCCCATTCGCCGTTCAATGTCACTTTTAACAATACATTATTATGGCTTGCTGCCCTTCGACTGTTCTGGCTCGTCCCAGGTATTGATGTATCTCTCCTTCTGCTGGGTTGAGGTTGTTGAGTGCACAGAGGTGTCGGTAGTGATCTTGATATAATTGCTGTTATCGCCAAAAGCGCCTCTTACGTCCACTGATGCCTGTTTTGACTGTATTTTCGGTAGCTTGGAGAGGGCGTAGGAAGGTGCAAAAGTGGTGATATTGGCGGACACAAGACCACTGCGTACAGATCGGAAGAACGGCCAGAAGTATGCGACGCAAGCCGCCGAGAAGCTTGCGAAAAGGGTCGCTTGGGTTGAGAGGTAGTAAGGGACGGTCAAAGTGGTGAAAGGATTGTCGAGAAATTGAGCAAGATAGGCGAGCTGGAAGATTGTTGTCAAAATAGCACTGCAATTTGTTAGATCTATATTCATGGCGGCGGATGATTAGGGTAAAAAACTAACAGCACTCTCGATCCAAAGAGGATCATGATAATAGCGCGCGTTTGCAGGGGCATCTTTAGGGGGTAAATGATAGCTATTGGCATAAGCACTAAAGCGGCATCCGTGAGGATGTTCCCGATTGCGACATAGGTAAGAAAGGCGCGCTAATTTCACACAGTTAGGTCATATTCAGCATTTATTTGCCAGTATACGAAGACTTACGAGGTCAATACATTTCGCATTGTTGTCCCATGGACCTTGCCTCCCGCATTGAAAGGCGGTGCCCAGCAGCGCAGTAACGATCCATACCGACGTGATGGCAATCAAGGCGATATTGGTGCGACGATGTGTTCGATCCGGCGAGAAGGCAAAAAGACTGGTGCAAACAGAGAGTTTGGCGCATCCAAGAGCAATGATAAATAGAATGTCGCCAGTAAATTGAGTCTAGAGATTAGTTAGATATTGAGCCGGTGTCTAGATGCGAAAGAGTTTCTTTATTTGATGACTAACTTTCTTAGCTGAGCTTATTTCATCTTCAGAGGCATCATGTAACGTCGTGCCGAATATGCTACTTGCAGGGACAAGTAGTGTTATTGATTGTCCTATCGCCGTAGCCTAAGTATAAATGTTAGAATCATGCTGTTTGTCAATAACGACGGGGAACTATACATATGCGAGAATGATGAGTACGTTCTCCCATCTGAGTAGACGATTCGACTTGAGGTAAAAAGTCGACAGAAAGCGGAAGCCGAGGGCGAGAGTGAACAAGGCAAGGAACAGCCAAGTGATGACCCCGATGAGAGGATTCTGATTGTCGTCGGTCAGAGTAATGCCTGTCGGCATCGACATGGAAGCGTCCCCTTCGTCCATCATCAACGTTCTACGTGAACGAAACAAACAAACGAACGAATGTGAAGAGATAAAGTTGGGGCCAGCGGAGAATTAAGAGACTCGGAGGGGGTAATTAAGCATTAAGCGACATCAGACCAAGTTGTAATTGTTGTTGTTACATCCGAGGATCGATGGTATCCTATGAGGCATAGAGCAAGCGAGTTACCAAGCAACCGGGCACCAGATACCAAACTCCAGAGCCCAGATATGGCGATACCGTATAATGTTATTCTCGTGATAAATGTGGTACGAGAATGGTCGGCATGCGCGGCGTTAGTACGGGATAATGTATAATAGAATGCTGCTATGGCACGGGATATAGCTCCTCGGTTACACGGCAATCCACCACGTTTCTGTGGTAGTAGCCGTTCGTTTTGGCGTTGTTCAACTACCAAGCGAGCGCGCGAGCGACAGACCAAGCTAGTTTAAAGTATGTTCACCGTTCGGCTACACTAAGAAGCGAGGGGAACTTAAGGGAGCGAAGGGAAGGGAAGGGCCTTCTGACAAGTGCGACGGACCTTGCGGGAGGCGTCAGTAGCTATTAGTGAATGGCGTTATTGGCGGGGAATTAACCCGCCAAGCGTAGTCCGTGTGTTAGCCTTGCGCCTAGCAGCGTATGCGCGCTCCCTGATTCCTACACGCACTTAAAGCGACTTGATTCGATTTGTCCTGAATTGCTGGGCGAGAGGCTAGCGCATTGCTGTAGGCAGCATGGGTGCGCCATGGGTACTACTTGTAGCGGACTAGCAGCGCACGCTAGGAACTATAATGAACGCTAAGAGCACGTGTAGGAGCGCTAGCAGCAGGGTCCACTGCAGCCCACAGCAGGGTTCCCAGCATAACCCTAGCAGGGGGCGCGCCCATAGTCCCTCTAGTTCTCCTCATTCTCCTATGCCATACGCTTCTGTCACATAAAACTAGTGCGTTTGAACGGAGATGAGGTTTAAGAACCCGCATTAAGGCATGGGTGTCGTGCTGTAGTGCGTCTGGGTATTGCGTTATATGTGTCTCGATATGCGATACTTACTTGTCGTGGCGTGGCAAAAGTTGGCGAACTCGAATCCTTCGAGCCCCTTCGAGCTTCGAGCCCCTTCAGGCCCCTACCACCCTTACGAACCCCCCTCTCTCCAGGTCATGGCCACGATATCCGCCTCAGGCCATATCAAAGCATACTAAAGCTTACCTAACCCCCTCACTTCTCCTCCTCTCCTCCTCCACATGCAGCGCAACCAACCCATCTCTAATACTCATTCGCTCGTGCTCCTCTTCTCATTCCTACACTCCTTTTGCCCAGATGAACACCGGCGCTTTTCGCTAATCCGCCAGCATCAACGACCTTCACCATGGACGACGTCGAGCTAAACATCATGGCTCAAGGGGGCGACCCCATGAAGTCGCAAGACTCGAAGCGTCATCGCGATGANGACGCGTATCTTCAGAGTCTGGGCAAGAAGCCGCTTCTCACACGTGCCTTTGGCTTCATGTCTATTCTTGGACTCTCCTGTTCAGCTCTGCTCTCCTGGGAAGGTATTCTCGTAACCTCGATATCAGGTCTCCTTAATGGAGGTCCTGCAGGAGTTATTTGGGGGTTCCTAATCAACTGGATCGGAACCATTTCGGTGTACACGTCGTTAGGAGAACTAGCCTCAATGGCTCCGACATCAGGCGGCCAGTGTAGGACTTTCCGCAAATAAGAGAGTGCAGATGCAGATTTACTAATTCTAGTCCTTTGTAGATCACTGGGTGGCTATGATGGCTCCGCCCGCGTGGAGTTCGTTCCTGTCGTATGTAACTGGATGGCTCACTACATTAGCCTGGCAGGCTCTCGCCGTATCCGTCAGCTACATCGTGGCAACGCTGCTTCAGGGCATCGTTCTCCTATCCAGACCGGAATATGTACCGGAAGCGTGGCATACTTTGCTCATCATCTGGGCTGTCACTTTATTTGCCGTCCTGCTGAACTCAACAACAAGCAGCGCCCTTGCCAAGGCTGAGAGTTTTATCCTAATTCTTCACTTGGCTGGATTCTTTGGGGTCCTTGTACCCCTGGTCTATTTCGCCCCCCACGGCACAGCTTCCAATGTCTTCACATCTTTCATCAACCTGGGTGGATGGTCGTCGCAAGGCTTGAGTTTCCTCGTCGGTTTCCCTGCTATTGCCGGCTCTCTTCTAGGTGCTGATTGCGCTGTGCATATGGCTGAAGAGATTCAGGTGAGTAACCCAATATTTTGTCTCTTTACAAAGAGGTTGTTTAGGATATGATATAGGTGTTGTAGAGTATCCACTTATGGTTATACTTCCCTAACGAGTTTAACTAATTCTGGTCTTTCAAATAGTCCGCTGCCGTTGTTGTGCCAAAGGCTTTACTCTACACAATCCTAATTAATGGAACGCTGGCTTTTGCTATGGTCATCGCTTTGCTGTTCTGCATCGGCGATGTGGACGCAGCCTTAGCGGCCGCTGCAACAGTATACTACCCATTCCTCGAAATCTTCTATGCCGCCGTTAAGTCGACAGTCGGCGCAGGCCTCCTAGCCGGTATCGTCCTTGTCCTCGCTATTGCGAGCAGCCTGGGTGTATACGCCTCTGCATCTCGTATGCTGTGGTCGTTTTCACGAGATCTTGGTCTGCCATTCTCCAAGCACTTAGTCAAGGTAGGCCATCTTTGGTACCCACTATTTTTCTCTTTTGTACATATCCACTAATCCATCTGCTTCTAGTTGAACAACACCTCGCTGCCCTACGTATCCGTCATTACTACCCTCGTGGTGACCGTTCTACTGTCCCTGATTGTTCTTGGATCTGCCATTGCACTCAACGCGCTCCTCTCTCTCGCTATTGCCGCGCTGTTCTCTTCGTACACGTTGGTGATCAGCTTACTACTATGGCGCCGTGTTACCGGTGCCATCAAGCCACACTACGTGCGTCTTGATGAACATGCGCCTGGACAGCTTATTTGGGGACCTTGGAAGATCCCTGAACCGTTCGGTACCATTAACAACATCTTCTCTATTATTTACAGCGTGTTCTTGCTATTCTGGTCCTTCTGGCCACAGACCACACCGACGACTCTGGAAGGATTCAACTGGAGCGTTGTCGTGTTTGGTGGAGTCATTGTTTTCAGCGTATTGTGGTATATTGTTCGGGCTAGGTCTTACTTCAGCGGCCCAGTTAAGGAATGTTAAGGACGGATAACCCGGAAAGGCATAGTTTACTCAAAACCAACTAAAGCATCTACTTACTATATCTGCGACGAGTCGTTTGAAACTACTGATAATAGCAGATCTAATACACACCTGTAAATATTTAGCGAACACATGTATATTACCACATAATGACGAGTGGAAGCTGGGAGATGTTGCATTCTGACTTTTGGCATCAGGAAGGGTCGCACGCTGGGTGGAACAGTAGTAATAGTATAGACATTTAGATACCTCAGCTACAGTAGACAAACATACAGTCAAGTACAGCAGATAGACCAATGCTAAATTTAACTCGCTAAGGCTAGCGTGGAGCTAACGTAAGGTACCTACAGACTGACAAGTTTCGGGGATGCCGTGGGACTTTTTAGCGTTATGTATGGCACCACGGGTAGTTAGCTAGCGTAGTCCCCCCCAAGCCTAATGGAGAGATCAGAACCATATCTGGACCAAACTTTTGCTCTCGATAGGGATCTGACCTACCTAATACGGCAGTCCTCCAGACCGAACCGGCAGAGGTTGGGCCACCCGTTTGTCATGCCACTGCCCACTGGGTACTACGCTACAATATAGATACTACCTAGCACCGTGGTACAGAATATGTAAAGTCCTTCGCGGTTGAGTGCTTGCCTTGCTTCTCTTGGCAGGGGGCACAGTAAGTCATCATGGAACATATAAAGCGCCTCGAAATGACAGATTCCAACGCTCCCAGCATGTGGGGTCGTACAAGTAGAAGAGAAGCGCTACCAAGGTAACGTCTGCCGTATATGGCTTGTACTTTTGAGGTTGAAAGCTCGTTCGGTCCTTCGGTGGCGCCATGTCGAAGGCCGTTCGATTTCACGTTGGCGTTTGAGGAGCTATTCTTCCAGCTCTTACCGTCCACCATCTTCATCCTTGCTGCGATTGTCCGATCGGTAGCCCTAGCGCGATGTGAACCGTGCGTTAGATCGAGTATTCTGTATGTGTTGAAACTTGTAAGCTCACTATCTACTGTTAACTGCTCACCTAACGAGTCCGATCTAAGTGTGTAAATAACTGACAGATGATTTCGTTGTAGGCCGCATCTTCGGTGTTCTCGATCCTCAAATTGGCGTTGCTCATATACACAAGTATTGGCCATCATGGTAGAACGCATATCTCGATCCCTGCAGCAAGCATTGGGTTCATTGCAGCCTTGACCCTGACCGCCCTATGCCATTTCGAGCACATGCGATCGTCACGTCCATCCTACTTGATCGGACTCTACCTTGCTATCACTACGCTCTTAGCCTCAGCCACAGTCCGTACTTACTGGCTTCTCGGAGGTGGCTTTAACATCACCGCGTCTATTAGTCTTGTGGCGCTTCTAGTCCAAATTGTCTTTCTCGCTCTCGAGAGCTGCAGTAAACGGAAATGGATTATAAAGGAGTACAAATGTGGTGGAACCTCTGTCGAGGAGTCGGCAAGCTTTTTGAGCCACAGTCTCTTCGCCTGGTTGAATCAGCTGTTATTAGCTGGGTACCGGCGGCAACTCACGGAAACTGATCTCTTTGGGTTAATGGACAAGTCTCTTAATGCTGGGGAGTCAGAAGATAGCTTCAGTCGTGTAAAGGCCATAAGAAAATGTAATTGCCCTGCAGTGATACTCACTTTATTAATTGCTAACATGTAAGTCACAGATGGGAAAGATGGCTACTCGCTCTGTCTGTTGTGTATAAGATGTTTAGGGCTCTACGCTTTCGCTCCCCTTTTCCCGAGATTAAGTATGAGCGCCTTCACATTTTCTCAACCCTTCCTCGCAACTTCAGTAATCCAATATCTCAACGACGAGCAACCATCCAAGAATAATGGCTACGGTCTTATCGGCGCATCTTTTCTGGTGTATACCGGCATTGCAGTATGGACACAGCTCGCCCTCCGAGAAACTAGGTTTATCGTTGCTAATTAAATCCTTAGGTATCGACTGGTTGGTATACACATCTAAATTATAAATGTGCAGCAAAAATCCGCGCAGGCCTACTTGATGCTATATCCCACAAAATGCTACGCATTGCTCCAGAAAATGGGACCGAATCCAAGGTCCTCACACTGATGGTTAACGATGTACAGAGGATTTCTATGAATATGCCATTTGTTTACGATCTTTTCGTTGTACCTATCGAAGTCGGGATTGGTCTATGGCTATTATATAGACAGGTCGGACCCTCAAGCTTGACTGTTCTCGGTCTCGCGATAGTTTGTCTTACGGTCTCATTAACAATCGGAAAATATAGTGCTCAGCAACAGCGTGTTTGGCTCGCTGCCACGGAAGCAAGAATATCCGCAACAAAGCACATGCTTTCCTCCCTAAAGGCGATCAAGATGACAGGGTCTGATGCAAAGGCCGCCTCTTCTATCGAAAAACTTCGTGAAATCGAATTCGCTGCCTCGAAAATTTTTCGAAAGTTACTAGTTGGTGGCGTATTCACGGGTAAGCAGACTCTTTGTTTTTAGTAGGCAGGCACTAATACTATGCAGCTTATAGCACATCGACGTTAGCCCCCGTGCTTGTTTTTGGAGCATATGTTGGTGTCACGGAAGCCCAGAAGCAAAACATAGATGCTGCCAAGCTCTTCGGCTCTCTCATCCTCATCAGCCTAGTCTCTTCCCCCTTAATTTACGTCTTACAGTATATCCCTTCTTTAGGGGCTATGCTGGGCTGCTATGGGCGGCTAGAGGCGTTTTTCGAAAAGTGGATAGATCGGATGCGAGAAAGCTTCTACGCAACAGCACTAAACAATACCCTGGGATGAATAGTGCAAGCGCGTCCTCGGGAGAAATAACACTGGGATCTGATAGATTGAGTGACGCAGAGACCTCCGATGGTGACCCCATCATATCCATTCGCCATGGTAGCCTCGGGTGGAGTAACCAAATTCTCCTCAAAGATATTAATCTTGATATTGGTGCAGGGCATCATGTTGTGATCACTGGCCCCGTGGGATGTGGGAAATCTTTACTGCTCCAAGCTATCCTGGGAGAGCTTGAGCTGACGTCTGGGATGATCACACTCCATGACACAAGTGTTGCCTACTGTGGTCAAGTCCCATGGCTCGAAAATACCACCGCACGTAGTAACGCATTGCGTTGTGCCCCGACTGACAACGATGACTGGTACCGGAAGGTCATTGAATCGTGTGCTTTGCGGGAATTTCTTGAATCTCAAGGTTCAAGCAAACCGATTGGCAGCAATGGAGCGAGCATTAGTGGAGGCGAAAGACAGCGGCTTGTGAGTATTTCGTTCCGTCTTGCGAAGATGCACATTGAATACTAATCAACTAATAGGCACTTGCAAGAGCAATTGCGCTTCGTCCTCGAATATTGATTTTGGATGATGTATTTAGTGCTCTTGATCATCTTACAAAGACGCATATCCTTGAACGCCTGTTTGGCCCAACTGGCCTTCTGAGCGAGATCGGTACGACTATTATCCAAGTAACCCAGGATAGTGAGTAACCGCCTACATAAAGGACGTCAATTTTCTTAACTCACATAAATAGCAAACTGCGCACGATTCGCGGACCAAATATTCAAGATTGAAGATTACGCCCTAAAACCTTACAATTTCCTCATCACTTCTACTAGTGGAACGGAGGAAAATGGAAAGCTCATGAAATCTAAAGAGGAGCTACTAGCCAAAGAAGAGCTCCCCAACTCACGCCAAGTTAAAGAGAAAACCCTACTCCCGAGCCCTGCTCTCATACGAGACCGTCAAGTCTACCAGTTATACTTCAATTCTATAGGCCGCAGGAATCTAGTGATCTTCATTGGCCTAACCGCAGCCGCTTCATTTCTGGTCAAATTTCCTGGTACGGATTGCACCTAACTTCCTCGGGAGAATGTTGACTAATATTATTCAGATATCTGGGCGCAATTCTGGGCAACGGACTCGATGCGACAGGGAGGTCCGCTCCATAGTACACAGTACTGGATAGGTATATACGTCGCTTTAGGCATTTTGCCCCTAATTTTTCTCTCTAGTTGGATAGGGTAAGTCAGATCTTTATGGTTGAAGGGGTTGGGCGATGTCACTGACTGCTAATTATAGACACCTATTGCTCACAATTGTCCCTAAGTCTGGAGTAGGGCGTAAGTGACCTAGACTAATCCCTCCGAATAAAACTGCTAACTTACTCATTCTAGTTCACTCTAAGATACTGAACGCTGTTCTTAGGGTGACGTTTGTTTTCATCACTCGCATTGACACGGGCGATCTTATCAATAGATTTAGCCAAGACCTTATGCTCGTTGACGTCAAACTTCCACTAGATTTAGCTAACACAGCCTTTTATATCTTCACAATTATTATTAATATCACGCTTGTAGCGGTCGCTGCACTGTATGTGCTTGCTGCCGTACCTGTTATCATACTGGTTTTATTCGTTGTCCAACGTTTCTATCTTAAAACCTCAAAGCAATTACGACAATTAGACCTTCAGTCAAAAGCAGGTCTACAGAGCAAAGCATCTGAAATATATACGGGGCTTTCTACCATCAGGGCTCATGGTTGGCAAAATGTCGCTGTGGAGGAAATTAGGGACAAGATTGACAGAACACAAGAGCCACATTACCTCTTGTGGATGGTACAGACGTGGCTCAAGCTGGTTCTTCAGCTGACTGTTGCTGCCATTGCCATTACAGTGACTGGCGTGGCAGTAGCTACAAGAAAGACTACGAGTGGCAGCGCCATTGGCCTTGCTTTCCTGAATTTGACGAACCTGGGCGAAGCCTTGTCCATCCTCATATCGATGTGGACATCGTTAGAAACGTCTCTCGGGGCAGTCGCCCGTATCGAGTCCTTCGAGGCCAACACACCCTCCGAGAAAACAGTGGACTCGCCAATCGACATACCAGCCGACTGGCCGCGATCAGGGGAAACAGTTTTTCAAAACGTGCACGCTACATACGATGCAACCGCAGAGAAACCCCGATGGAGTCTGGAGGATATCAGCCTGCGCATAAATGCGGGAGAGAAGATTGCTGTGTGCGGACAGAGCGGGTCTGGAAAATCGACACTTCTACTGTCGCTCCTCGCGCTCGTCGATATGCCAAGCGGTGTCATCTCCGTCGATGGCATAGACATATCTCGCGTACCACAGTCTTTACTGCGCTCTAAATTTCATGTCATCTCTCAAGAGACCTTCGTGCAGAACGAGCGAGTACGGCAGTCTTTAGACCCAGACGGCACCCTTTCCGATGAGGCGATCAACGAAGTCCTCGGGGAATGCGCGATTTTGGATAAAGTGAATGCCGGAGGCGGGCTCTCTGCTAGCCTTGGCGATATCAACTTCTCGGTCGGAGAGGCTCAGCTCTTCATCTTGGCTCGGACTATTTTACAAGCTGGGAATGGAGCAGGTGGCGTGGTGTTGCTCGATGAAGTGACTAGCAGGTAAGTAATAGTTACCCATTTGTAATCGAGGTGGTTGATAGCTAACCAGTGGTCTACCTAGTATCGACACTAAGACAGAAAAGCGGACAATGGAGCTTATGGCCAATAAGCTACGGGGAAAGACGATCATCTCCGTGCTGCATAGGCTAGAAGTGGCGCTTCTGTATGATCGGATAGTCGTTTTGGAGAATGGTCGCATTGTACATTTTGGAACCCCTGATGAAGTGATTCGCGATTCGGGATTATTCTCATCGTTTAGAAATACGGAATAACGGGGCTACTTGTAGAACTATAACTACCCAATAAGAGTATAAAATAATGCTTGGTAATAATTTTATTAGGAAGACCAGATGCTTTATGTACCGTCTAGCATCATTCCGAGGGTTTACGTAGATATTCATGTAGAATCGAACCGGTCTCCCCTTACTTGGGTTGCTCTTGGGTATTAACTATTATCAATAATAGGTAACATTATTCTAGGTTGCAATATCGACCTAATTAATATATTTTCTCGTGTTTCATGAAGCGCACCGTATAAATTTTGGACCCTCTTAAAATTAAATGGCGGTTACCTAAGTGTGTATACGGATATATAAGATTATCTAGATAATCTTGTAGAACCTTGTCCTGATGAAGCATGGACCCTGGGGAGTTGGGAAACATTGTTTATGATCAACCAACGTTGTCTTTCTGAATAGGACTAGCTAGTTTTCCAGACCCATCCGATAAAAAAGCCCCATTTGATGGTATTTAGTTTATAAGTTTGAGCCATTCGTAATCACCATGAGCCGTTAAGTACTTATCAACAGTTATACCCTGGCATTCATTTATGCACAAGATTTGAGCAACGTACATCTATACAATGGTAGAGAGATAGCCACTTATACCAAAAACTCGGCTCTAGCTAAAGTCGGTCCTACGTTCTAAACTTTGGGTTAAGTTTTAAGCTTATTAGATTGATTTTATAGCTTCTGTCCGGCCGGAGCTAAAGGTGTCACAAGAAATGCCGTACCGATGTAGCGGAGTAGGTAGGGCTGGATTGAGCTATGATAGACTAGACTAGTCTAGACGTCGTCGCTTAATGTCTGTGATGTAGCTTTGAAGAGATTTGTACCACTCTTATTAACCCCGTGGAACTGCAAATTATGAGAAGACAGTAATTATCTTATTTACTTTGATCTAGATCTGAATACTTGTAGATCTACATATCGTCACTGCTGAATATTGTTTGTACTGCGTGATACTGCTCTGAAGATTCAATTGAAAAAGAATTAACCCCGCCTAATCCTTGCTAACCTGCTAACCAGGTTCGGAGCTCAGCACTAGGTAATGTTAGGTAATGTGGGCAAAGAGAGCCTGTTATTAGACCGACACGGCGCGCTTGACTTGCCTACACTACCGTACGCTACAGTGCTGTACCTGGAGCTTCCAGGGCGGCTATTAGGGACTGTAATGTGATGGCTCACATGATTGGGCGCCCACATGCAGCAACCAACCGGTCTATTTTCGGAGCTGGACGAATCAAACCACTCAACTCTTCTCAACGGTCTTGTTCCCCTCCAATAGCGACTTTGCTTCCAGACGACACACCGCGTTGCACACTGAATCCCCATACTCTACCCATGCGCTGCCCATGCTGACCAGATTGGTTATCACTTATCACTGTAAGGGGGGCCTTGCTGCCCCGGGAGTGACTATGCAGAGGAGATAGCAGGGCCCCTCCGAGTGGTCGTTCGTGATTAATAACCCCACCGCTCGGCGGCGTGCAAGCGCTTAATTAAATGCGCTGCGCCGATACTGGACATAATGGCGAGCCACCATCACCGCCGCCAGCATGTCTCGCGCGTGTGTGCCATGCAGGAAGGAGCTGGGTACAGGCATGCATGTCTTGTATGAATGTACTCCGTTACTCGTTACTCTGGTAGGTTATATACATCTCCTGCCTGTCTACCGGGACGAGGACTAGGGAAGGATTCCTACCTTCTCGTCACCTTGTCATAATTGTGCTCTGTGTTTGTTGTTGTTGGTGGCACAGAGAGACACGAACCGCACTCGGGTGTCTTAGTACTACATCTTCCGGTGCTATTTTTTGCGTCTTCGTCATACCACGACGAGCTTGGGTCATGTCCAGCTAGACAGGCCGTCAACACCAACAATAGAATCACCACCCGTCGGCCGGCTTGGAAATTCGAACTCCAAATTTAGATCGGACCTCCCTTTCTGTTTGACACAGAATTGGTGAGTGTATATAATAAGTTGGACAGGAATATGGCGTCAAATACGCCGTCTGGGGGGTTTTCCCTCTTCCCAAGCGCGAATGTCACCAAGACACCCCCGAGGAGAACGACGCCCAAGCCACGTGCTAGTACACCACAATCACCACGAGGACGTGGTCCATCAATAGATATGTCGCCGCCTCGCAATGGCCGGCGTACGCCAGAATACTTAACGGAGTATGTAATTGATGGGACACCTCCAATGGCAAATGAGCTGCAGATGGCGCCGAACAACCCATTTTACCAGAGTCAAGCTGGCCCTTCGGTACCAAGATTTGCCTCTCCAGCACCCGATGTCCCGCCAAAGGACGTCCCTCCCAGGACGGCTACAGCATTGTCAGGAGCGACTGCTATTGCGCGAAATCCTAGCGAAAGATCTAGGAGTTCAATAGCCAAGATCCCCTTTGAAGATATGCCAGCAGCTGTACCCCAAGGCGAGACTGCTATACGCTCAATATTTCCCCAATATGACCACACATTACCATTTGACCAACAGCACTACTTTCCCACGCAGACCAGTCCAACCCATATACCGAGGACTGTCATTAGCAGGCAGTCCCACGTACCACAGCAGATAGAACCCAGGAGTCCGCCAGTGCGAAGTCCGCTACGGAGTCCGATGAGCGCAGGATCTGCCCAGCGTTGGCCAAGACGACCGCATGAACCACCGGTGATCCCACCCGTAAGCACGACCGAGGAGCTCCGGGATTATTGGAAAGCGGCAAATGGATGGAAGCCATCCAGCATTGAAGGGCGGACTTTTTGCATGAAGCTATTTCCCGAGAAGGACGCGCCGGTCTACACGCTCACGTCAAGGACGCAGCAGCCGCTCTACCACATGCGCATAGATCCCACCTCGGCATCTGCATACGTGACGCTAAGCCGGCACGACCCTAGCAAGCCGTGCA
>JAPESX010000490.1:0-17625 GCA_029590615.1 Nemania bipapillata | reverse complement strand
TGTGAATGCCCGGAGGTCCGAGTACACGAGACCACATCGGATACGTATCAAGATTGGCACATGGAACGTAGCCGGTTGTCCTGGCACAGACAAGGATCTCGCAAGCTGGTTTGTTGATGGAGATGGCTTCGAGCCGAAGCTTTACACAGACCTGACAAAGCTGAGCCTATCGGAAGACAGCATTGAGGCTGATGCTAGTGAGGGCGCTGCGCATCAAACGCCAATCGACTCGGACCAAGCTGGTGGTTCGCCCGACGTGCAAACTGACCTGGGCGAAAACACAGAAGAACCTGCTATCCGTATAATGGGAGGCGACAAAATCGGCCTTTACGTTCTTGGGCTCCAGGAGATTGTTAATCTGAATACCTATGCCTATGTCCCATCCCCTTTTTATGCATATGCCGACCCGAGCGTAGTTGCGAAGTGGCAAGAGGCCCTCGAGGCAGCCCTGCCCAGACACTATACCCTTGTTGCTTGTGAGCAGCTTGCTGGACTTCTCTTGCTCATCTATGCTTCGCCAGACGTAGCAGCGGCTATCTCCAATGAGTCCACCGTTTCCACAGGCACAGGTCTGCTCGGCCTCGGGAACAAAGGAGCTAATGTTTCTCGTCTCCTATTTGGTGAAACCACTCGCTTCGTCTTCGGTAACTGCCATCTCGCATCCGGCCACGATGAGGCCAGTCTCGTTCGACGATGCTCGGATTACAATAAGATCTTGATGCAAACTACTTTTACTCCCATCAGCCGCTCGGGCGTCATGGAGGACGAGGGCGATAAGATTGGTGACGAGGAGTTTGCCTTTTTCTTTGGGGACTTGAACTTTCGTCTCGACGGCCTTCCTGGGAACGACATTCGACATCTACTCACGCTACACGCCCGAGGCGAATACGATCTTAGTCACACCAAGTCTACCCCGCAATTTGGGGAGGACAGCGTGTTTGTTCTGCACGACAATGATGACGACACCTTAGATGGCGCCTCGACACCTGGAATGGTTTCACGAGAGACCTCATTTGACCGAGGCGACAGTGATGAGAGCAGTGAAGAGCTCCCCGATCCCGACGACTTTGTGCCAGACCCGCACGATGATCCAGCGTCCCTACAGGCAACCCTTGATTCTCTCCTCCCTCATGACCAGCTACGAATAGCAATGAAAAAAGAGAAGGCATTCCACGAAGGGTGGCAGGAGGGGCCCATTACTTTTTTGCCTACATATAAGTACGATGTCGGCACGATTGGGCTCTTCGACTCATCCGAGAAGAAAAGGGCCCCGAGTTGGTGTGATCGAATACTCTACCGAACCCGCAAGGACATGGAACGATACACGAAGAACCATCAAGACCAGGTTGACGCCCAAAGCAAGGATGATGACATGAAACGGCGAGGCATTGAGCAGGCAGCCCACGAGGAGAGCGTTTTGTTTGATTACGATCCCACCACTGACTCGAATGGAGATACCCCGGCTACAAGCGAAACGGTTTATGATTATGATGAGTATGAAGAAGAGGGAGGGGTTGATAATGGAGAGCAAGTCATCATACAAGATGGGTCCATAGATGAGATCAGCCTGGACTTATACACCAGTCACCAACGAATTATGTCGTCAGATCACAAGCCGGTAGTAGCCATTTTCACCTTGAAATACGATGCGGTCGTACCAGAGCTCAAGGCTAAAGTTCATGCTGAAGTAGCAAGGGAGCTGGACCGCGTTGAGAACGAAGGGCGACCCAGTATCACCGTTGTCGTTGACGGGAGTGACCCCACTAATGCAGACCAGGGCGGTCCCGTGGATGGGAGCGGAGGTATTAATTTCGGCTACGTTGGCTTCATGCGCAGGAAGTCGCGTTCCTTGACTATTGCGAACACCGGCCGCGTACAGGCAAAGCTTAACTTCCTAGAGGAGACGAAGAATGGCGACGGCGACAACCAACGATTCAGGTGGCTCGGAGTCAAATTTGACCCCCCTCTCAATGGGTATAGTGAAGGAAACGAAGCCACGATCGCCAACGAGATCTCCCTAGAACCCGGCGAGACAGTCAGTGCAATCATCGAAATAGAAATCCGCGATGTAAAGCAATTACAAGCGTTGAATGAGCGGCCTACGCAACTAGAAGACGTCCTAGTGTTACATGTTGCAGATAGTAGAGATCATTTTATTCCCATACGAGCTGCCTGGCGCCCTTCATGTTTTGGTCGATCTCTTGAGGAGCTTATACGAATTCCCCGGGGCGGCATCACGGAGCTCGTGAAAGAACACCCAAATACCGGATCCATACCACCTAGTCTCGATGTACAAAGTTCATCACCGTCAGAGCTTTTCAAGCTTATTGAGGCTATTGAATCTCTGACGGAACGGCTAATAGCTGACGAAAACATGATAGAGGATATCCAGATTCCGCGCGAGAAGGTGGGTTGGCCATTTGATAGACACATGTGGCAGACAAACGAGGACGAGGATTACGCCACACTGCGGGGGGCGATCTTTGAAGCACTAGAGAACGGCCAACCGATTCTTGAAGTACTGACTGCAGATGTGCCAACACTCAAACGCTTAGAGGTTGTGAGCGAGTCGCTATTGCTGTTCCTTGAAAGCATGCCAGATGGGATCATATCGGCACCACTCTGGGCGAGGATGGATC
This sequence comes from Nemania bipapillata, assembly GCA_029590615.1. Classification (NCBI taxonomy): domain Eukaryota; kingdom Fungi; phylum Ascomycota; class Sordariomycetes; order Xylariales; family Xylariaceae; genus Nemania; species Nemania bipapillata. The sequence goes on along the minus strand of JAPESX010000490.1, from coordinate 14,986 downwards.
AGACTCTACCCCAAATAGCAGGCGCAAAAACGTCAACAGAGGTGGAGGACGTCAAGACTGGCGTTCTTGACATACTCTCCACAGAACCCTACTACAATATTTCGTTTGTCTTTCTCACGGCGATGCTGGCACGGGTGGCCAGCGAGCTCCTGCCTCTAAACAAGGATGAGCGCGAGGTTATCAACACACGCAAGCCCGGCTCCTTAGGCAAACGAAGCCTAAGTTTCCGGCGCAATGCAGCATCGGCAGTAGATGAGGGGGCAATTCAGCGACGCATTGCGTGGGAGAGGAGAGCCGCTGAAATATTCAGCAACGCCATCTGTCGCACTGCAACGGCCCCCAGTGCCAAGGAGAAGAAGATTATAGAAGATAAGATGCGATGCGTGGTTGAAATTTTTATGCGCCGGGACGGACCATAGTTTTGTTAGCCTGTCTACTGTGTGGTGGAGGCGGTGGTGGTTTCCAATACATATGTCTAAATCTTGTATCAGGATGAATACTATACCAGTGCTCGTGCCGCATGACGGTTGTATATACACATTACTGCTCATTGTTCATCAGTCTTTGTGAGATGTGAGGGGAAGCATTATGTGAACATAGCTAGCTAGTTGTATAAAAAGATACAAATTCAATGTACTATCAATCGTATTGCCGGGTACCTAATAGGCTGGAATAACATGGATAATCTACCCAATGTCGAGAGACGTTCCTTGAACTCGGAGCAAGACGTTTTAGTTTTAAGTAGATGGATGGACATTGTCTACCATAACTACCTACTACCCAGATAGCTTACATACATATTCATATACATATACATTTACAGGAACAGGCTATATAGAGCAGGGATATATCTAGAGTCGCAACAAAGGCGGACGGACGAACCTACAGTAGGGTTACCCCCCCTACGTGCCTACGGTGCAGAGTCATGTCAGACGGGTAGTTTAGAAATGCAGGTTCGCAGGCAGTGGGCTCTCCCTGATTCGCGGCGCCATCTCCTGCTTCCTCGTTCCGCTTGGGGCGTGTCGCACCGGTGGCTTACCGAGGTTATAGGAGGGAGGGATGTAGCGTAGTAGTGTGTTGTAAGATGTATGTAGGTAGGTCGCAGTCGTCAGATGGCGGCGGACTTACTTGCAGCATGCATAACGCGTCTACATGTAGACTAGCCTACAAGTAGATAGGTGGATGGGCATACTTAGTATGTAGGTGGATGCGGGAGAAGTTCTAGAAGGAATGTTGCCCGCGCCGCCGCCGTCAATGTCTTACATGTGCGCAGATATATGTATGCCTAGGAGGCGTCTCTTCCGTTTTGGCAGGTTGCGGAAAGGATATTCATGATCAACGGTTTTTAGAAACCTGGAATTGGCCGGCTTATGATTACTACAGGTGCAAATAGGGCCATTTGTCTCTTGCACTGGCGGTTTAGCATGGTGATTTGAGACATCCGTGACCGATAGTTGGTTGGAAGTAAGAGGCAGTGTATGTAGTGCTGCGTACGCATGCATACATACATACATACATACATACGCATACATACTGTACGCAAAATAGAAACAATGCAACAATGCAATACATAGCAGACTCGAGTGCTAGGCGTTTCGGATGACGATTCGAATTTCACTTACAACTGCCTGTACATACGTACACAACTCGCTACGCTGGATGCTTGATGTGATAGAGTGAGTGGATGATCCGGCAATATAACAGAACACAACCTAAGCTAAGCTAACTAATCACATAGACTACTGCACTTAGACTAGCACATACTTACATATACTGACAACAACGTACCATATAGATAAATTTGGCAACAGTTGGGCGAGGCGAGCTAGACTATCTATCTACATGTAGACCGAACGAGTAGGCTAGAAGGTTACTTATTCGTATTAGGGATTCCCTTCGCATAATTCCGCTCTACACTAGCCAACACACTTGGCCTAGTGACGGCTGGCTCTACCCCAGGAGCCTCCACCAGTTCCGCCATAGCGGTATTAATCACCGTAGACCGGGTTAGTGCAGGACCGAGCTAGTTGCTAGATTGGGGTTCTCGACCGAAATGATCGGGGTTTGTGATAACAGTCCACGGCGCTACAGTAACATGTGTACACATACACATACGTATACATATATGTATACGCATACATGCAAGTACATATAGATTAATCGATTGACTGACTGATTGATTTACTGATGCCCATTACACACGGCATCTACAGTAGTCAAGACCGGTGATACCTACTCCATACTACCGTACCTACCGACGTTACCCTAACTTTTAGTCACTTGGAGTGAGTGTCTCAGCAATGGCGCCAAACTGCATACTGTACTGAGCTCGCGATGCACGCAGGCCATATTAGAATGAGAGGCTGAGACGATGAAGCTGGTCTGCTGTCTGGTACCTGCAGGAGAGATAGATGTAGCAGGATTCCCTCCACGTGGGAATTTATGATTTCCGACGACGACGGAAACATACTTACATAGATAAGAGGGTACGCAGTCCGCAGGCGATTCGTTTGATTATTACCTATGTAGGTAATTGTATGATGTTGTACATATAAAGCAAGTGAGATGCCACTCGCTCGCCGATGCTGCCGGTTTCGGCCAAGGCTATAATCGCTTTCCGCATTCGTAGCCAAGATGTTTCGCCGGGCTATTTTGGTTTCAATGAAATCGAAAAAGGACGCCGCATGATGACACGACCGTCCAATGAGTCAGTAAATCACGAGAAATCTGAACACCTGCACATATGCGTATCTGTCTATCTATCTGTCGACAACATCACACGCACGCAGAATACGCGATAGTTCTCTAACACTCATTCCAGCCGAGCCGAAGAGCGCCTTTCTCGCTACGTTAGATCTACGATTCGTCGCAGACACACTACAAATCGGCTGTGGCGTTGCCAAGCTCATCCTCTCTGCACATCCACTAAACTGCCTACAGCATAGTACACTACAGAACACTTACAGTTGACCCCACTGCTAGATATACACTACACTAAGAGAGAAGAGCTTGCATACTGTACTGTACACACTAATACCCTATGTACTTAGTACATATCCTAGGCAGGGATATAGCCCCTCAGCAGGTTTTTGTTCTGGAAGGACGCATCGCTGTCATTGGACGAATACACGTCCTTATCTCTGGGCGAAAGCAGGGCGTTTGCTTGGCGTGCGTTCCCTTGGACTAGGACTTTACTGCGCCGGGGGGGNCGTGTATGTGTGTGGTCGCAGAGCTGAAAAGCACATAGCATTAGTGTTAAGGCATGGAGGAGGAGGGGAGCAAGCACTGGAAACTTTTCAAGTTAGGGGAGGATACACAAAGAGCTCGGCGCATCGACGGTCGCTGATTTATCAGCTTCGCTCCCCCCCTTCCCATCACTGCTGGCTGAGCTGGCTGGCTGGCTGCTGTGCTTGGGGGTCGTTTCGTCCGATCTTACCAGCTCGAGGAAGGCCAGAAGACGGACAGCTACAGAGCAGAGTGGTAGTGCATTCGGCGGATGACCCTCCCGCGTATATCAGACGGCCAACAGGCTGGTAACACAACGCACTTCTATAGTGCAGTGCAGCGCAGTGCAGTGCCGTATACCAAGAAGGTAGGTAGGTTGGTGTCCAGTGAATCTTAGATGTATGATCTAGGTAGGTTGCTTTCGGCGGGCTGGGCTCCTTGGCTTAGGGATAAGTAGGTAAGCAGGTGCTGTGCTGTAGATATTTAGGTAGGTAGGTAGGTAGGTAGGTAGGCACGTAAGTAGGCAAGTAGGCGGTCATGATCTGACCTGCTTAATGGGCAGGGGACGAGGGTTTTTGGTTTTCCTCGAATGGTAGTTTTTGTTACACGGCTGCACCGACGTTAATGTCACCCAACCCCGCGCAACTTCCGTGCCAATGTCCGACGATACAATGCTGATTCGTCCCATGATAATTTGAGCGGGAACCTGTAAAAGTTGAGCATCTCGACCAAGTTTTCCCGGCTTGTTTGAGCTTCCGTTGAATCTGCCCAATCCGTCAACTGTATACCTGGCCGTCAGCGGTGCGGCGCAGCACAAAACAACACAGCAGCAGACGATGCCCAATGAGACTCGCTAAAACGATTGGTCTGGTCGAGAAACAGTCAACACACTATAGACAAATAGCCGGAAAGGTTAGAGACCTGCCGAAATCCCGGCGTGGGGGGACGGAGCGTGGGAAATAGTAAATAACTATCTATTGCAGCGCGGAATCAAAGAATATATATACTAAAATCTTGTGAACAATCAAATTTGGAACTATTCTCATCCCAAATCAAAGCTTAGACGTGCGACAGCAACACCTACTACTAGGTGGTGTACATATATATGCCAGAAACAAGGTTGCATGAAATACCCAAACATTAGATAATACTGATCTACCAACAAGTACCGTAGGTGAGAATGGCAACCGGGACTATTTTTCTAGGGATAATTTCCTTAATTGTAATTGCTGAAAGACAGATTTCTTTTGTCATATATAAATACCTATAGGCTTATACGCGTGGGCGGATAGTCGCCTATCATTCTGTACTCCCTTACTTAGAGGCGCCGTAAACCAATTTGGCGGTTCTCCATCCAAGGCTACCACCGACATGCAGAATCCACCATTGCTAGACGGAATATAGATGCAGAAAACTCTATGTTACAAGCTGCAGACCAGATAGTTAAAAATGACTTCAAGTAATTCTTGCTAGTCATGGCGAGCTATATCGGGCAGAGAGGGTGCTTGCTTATCTGCTCCGTGATATAACAGCACTACGCTACACTAGTCTACCGCACCCAGCTAGACTTAGACCGGACTTAGACCGTACAGTACGATCACTAGACTACATACGCACACGCGAGGTTCATCTCGTGGGAATCCACTTTCGTACGATCCTGGTTTCGCCTCGAATCCATGAACATATCGAGAATGCCAAGTGATGCTAGTGTATGGACTGGAGGGGAGTGGTCGCAAGAGTTGTTGATAGGGATATACCTACATGCGTACTTTGTACGTATGTACATACAGGCACACACCACTCAGGCAGGGTCCTTATTGTCTGTATTCGTGTCAAACGTATCCAGTGTAAAACACCCAAGCTCCCGGTTTCACTCGCCCGGAATGGTCTTATCAGCGAGAATAAAAAAAAACCCATGGACTGGGTTAGATAGATACAGATACCGTTACGAGTTTGCTTGTTGGTTGCGCAAAGAGTCATTGACGGTGTTGAAATCGGAACTCTCCTTCTCCAGTAGGAGCCGGGGTCTACCTATCTTTGTCTGCCCCATCTACAAGTTTGTATGCATGTATGTACATGGCTGGCTGCTTAACCTACATACATACATCAAGGATATGGATGTAAATATTCCAGTACCAAGCCCCAGCTGAACTGAGTTGCTCATCCCTTCCCGCCATACCGTACCACCACGATGACGCCCCGGCTAAGGTGGGATCAGGCATGGTATTGTGCCTGAAGGATTCTATTGACTGATGCTTGTCCAAAGTACTGTGGTGTGTGGTGGACAGGAGATAGGTAGGTAGTACATACATAGATTTATTCATTTCATCGCCCTACGTATACTAAGTATTCTGTATTTCAGTCGATACTGTAATAATTACTCCATACGATACTGTGCCGTGCCTACATACATCATGTAGGCATATACTTACATACATACCAACAATCAACTGACACTTATACATGTGTAGTGTAGGTAAATCTAGTGTGTAAGTAGCGTATAGTTGTAGACATGAGGTGTGGAGCCGGCCTTATCCATAGCGCATCCTAGGTAGGTAGGCAGGCAGGCATACCTGCATCCATCTATTCTGTAGACATGTGTATGTATGTACAGTACTATACATCCAAGTATTACACACCTAGTGAAATTCCCTGTCTTGTATTTAGAGACCCTTACCCCCCGGGGCGGCATAGCTTTTTTGTCCTTACTTTCCCCTCCCCTCTCTTCAAATATCTGTTTCATTCCCTTTCTTTTTTTCTTCTGTAGCCCTTTGTCGTCACTTAACGGTTCTCCACCGCGACGCTCACGCCTCGGACGTGTTGTGTTGTGCCGTTCCGTGCTGTCTGTGCTGTGCCGTGCTGTATTGTTGTTGTCTTACACCCAGCAGCACAGGTCTCCCGCCTCCGCTCCCTATCTACCACCTAATCCTCTCTATACATACTCCAGCAACACCTTAATTGACAACGACCGACAAGACAATCCGCCGTCAACATGTCGGGCAGCGTGCAGGTCGTTACTTACAACGGCACGTCGGGTGTGGCCGACCCTGGGTATTCCAGCGATGTGTCCAACCTGAATGTTTTCTACGAGGTACGACCGCTTGATTGCGTCTTACACGCAGCATCTGGCCCCCAAATGGGAATTTGCACTAACATGGCATGCAATGACTGCAGAGCGGTGACTTCGCATGGATTCTCACCTCATCGGCCCTCGTGCTTCTCATGATTCCGGGTGTCGGCTTTTTCTACTCGGGTCTTGCCCGAAGGAAGTCCGCCCTCTCCCTCATCATGCTGTCCATGCTGTCAGTGGCGGTGGTGGACTTCCAGTGGTTCTTCTGGGGTTACAGTTTGGCGTTCTCGCATACCGGTAGCGCCTACATTGGCGATCTCTCCAACTTTGGTCTCATGAAGACCCTCGCCCAGCCTTCGGTCGGTAGCACCAAGATTCCCGACCTCCTGTTCTGCCTCTTCCAGGGCATGTTCGCAGCCATTACGTGAGTGCTTTCTTTGTTGTCTCGAAAAAGCTCGAGCGGGAACTAACGTAAATAAACCTCAAGTCCTGCTCTTGCTATTGGCGCTGCTGTTGACCGTGCTCGCATCTTGCCTTGCATTGTCTTCATTTTTGTCTGGTCCACGATTGTCTACGATCCCATCGCCTACTGGACCTGGAATGCGAACGGTTGGTCGTTCAAGCTCGGCGGTCTTGACTTCGCCGGTGGTACTCCCGTCCACATCTCGTCTGGTGCTGCTGCCCTCGCCTTCTCCGTCATGCTAGGAAAGCGTACCGGATACGCCAAGTCTGCTGGTCTTCCGTACCGACCCCACAATGTCACCCACATCGTCCTCGGCACCGTTTTCCTATGGGTCGGATGGTTCGGCTTCAACGGCGGCTCTGCCCTCGCCTCGAACCTCCGTGCTGTCATGGCTTGCATCGTCACCCACTTGGCTGCTTCCGTCGGTGGTATTACCTGGTGCCTGTTGGATTACCGCCTCGAGAAGAAGTGGTCTGTCGTCGGTTTCTGCTCCGGCGCCATTGCAGGTCTCGTCGCCATCACCCCCGCATCCGGTTACGTTACTCCTTGGGCCGCGGTTATCTTCGGTGTTGTCGGTGGAATTGGCTGCAACGTTGCCACTAAGCTAAAGTTCGTTATGGGCGCCGATGATGCTCTTGATATCTTCGCCGTCCACGGTATCGGCGGTATTATCGGTAACCTGCTCACCGGTCTTTTCGCCGCGTTAGTATCCCAAGCCACAATCGGTATAGCCATAATTAGCTAACACATTTGTAGTGATTACATAGCGTCTCTTGACGGCTTCAGCGTGATCCCCGGTGGCTGGGTCAACCACAACTACATCCAGCTTGCGTACCAGATCGCCGACTCCGTTGCCGGCTTCTCGTACTCATTCGTCCTGACCTGCGTCATCCTGTTCCTGCTCAACCTCATCCCCGGCCTGAGCCTACGTGTCTCCCCCGAGGAGGAGGAGATTGGTGTCGATGATGTTCAGCTCGGCGAGTTCGCCTACGACTACGTCGAACTCCAGCGCCACACGAGCGATATCCCCATTCACAACGACATCGAGCGCGCTAGCTCTTCCAAGGGAAGTGTCCCTGAGAAGACGGCCGAGGCTGTCATTTTAGCTTGATAGTTTGCGAGAGAAATGCGACGTGAAATGCGTTTAGAATATTCAGCGAGCCGGGGGGCGACTCGATGTCCACATGCGTGGAGTAGATGATATCCAATACTTATTTCCGGGATGTGTATGTCCCTTCTTGTCCATAGAGTTTTAGTATAATACCTGTAGTCAAATTATACCCCATATTGAATCAAACTCACACCCGGCGCCCGTACCGTGATTCCTAGTGGTTATTATGAGTGTTTGGCAGTATAGCGATTGGTAGCTGTGATGTCGACCAAGATCACGGTAAAGTGCCTTCTTCAATCAAGTTCATAAACGAAGAGCCCTTGCGCATATGAGAGCCTACATACACATACAAGAGAAAGTTGGTAAGCTAGGTGGGCCTCAGCAAAGATGGTGCTAAGGCAGCTCAAGGCTGCCAACTATAAATCAAAACTTAAACTTGTAGGAAGACAACTCATGATCACAACGCACTCAACAAGTCCGGCGAAGAGAAGAGATGTAGTTAAATAGCCCCTGTCCAAGGGATTTGAGGCTCTTATGATTTGAAACTGGTAGGTAAAATTGAGGTAAAAATAATGTCAACGAAATCCGGATTTACGTAATGGTTTTGTCTTCCCATCCCCCAACCCCCAGACTAGATCCTGTGCCTACCCACGTCAAGCTTCATATGCCGTTTCCGCTGTGGATACGCATGCCATGCTATGTCGTGCCTAGACTGAAGTGCCGATATGCTAATTATAAACAAGAGATGAGGGTTAGGTAACTCTTTCTCCCTTGGGGTTCGCGAGGCTGGGACCAAGATTGGAACTTCTATTACGTAAATGTTACCAGAAAATACAGATCTCATGAGTTAAACTCTCTGACATATAGTGAAAAGCAATTAGATCGCTGCTATGAATCTCGCATTTTTCGGTCTGAAATATGCACCAAGCCAAAGCTAAATTTAGAAGCAAAGATAGAGAGAGGTAAGACATGCAAAAGCCATGATGGCTTCACTGAGTGGACTCGGAGGCTTAATAATGACGAAATATAGTGCATGAAAACCATATCTCGCAAGCCACTAGCTCTTCTAAAGGAAACAGGTTTCGACCAAAGCGGAAACCATTTATCAGTACTTTGGCCCCACGGCACGGATGCGCGATTCTGTGTTAGTATTCAACCTGACCATCAGCTTTGGTGTAGTAGGTTAAAAGATTCAGAACAGTGTACCACGTTGGCGGTGGCAACGATGCGTTGCGCAACTTAGAAATAAAGAACGGTATTACATTGGCAAGTTTGGAGGGGACATCTATGTAGTCGTTCGTAAGTTACTAAATGCGGTCACAGTACTTGAAGTCAGGCGTGATCGCATTCCAGCGGCAGCATCTAGGCTATTGGGATTTCGACTATTGAAGGAGAGACCAGCTACAACATTCCAAGAGGCAGAGGAAGTCTTGACTTTGAACTAGTAGGGGATTCTCGCTGTTACGCTTCGCTGATGACGGGTTTGTGTCGCCCCTTTTCCGTTTGCTGATGCAGCTATTGTAGGATGGTCCCGAATGGATTTTTATGACGAACGAGCTATCTATCACTACCGCACAGGTGTTAGATCAAAAGACGATAACCTGTACGGGATGAGGGCCATGAGGCCCGTTTGTGTTGAACACGAGGCTTGGCTGTGAGTCAATGAAGACGAGTATGCAGTTCGTACAACTTCTATGCCACGCATTGACGTGTACTAGCACCCAAGAAGCGACGTTGACTTTGGCAAGACGAGAGCACCCTGTCTCTCATACCCCCTTCATAGTATAACTGATATGCCAACTTCAAGAACGTTAGGGTTTAGGTTGGTGGTTGGCACCTCGGTAGCTTTGAACGGACATTTAGCGGAAGCTTAGGATTGAAGCAATCTGCTCAAGTTGGACTTAGAGGTACGGAATTAACATTACTCTACGAGAGCTACGCAAGCATAATATACACACCGAAAACTCCTATCACACACAAAATAGCGTGGCAATGATACCTAACACTAGTTTTCTTCTCATACTCATACCTCAGTCTCAATCCCAGCATCCTTATCCTCATGGTGGAAGAGTCCACTAACATTCCCTCTAAGCCTAGTCAACTTCCCACCCAAGTGATTCACCTCCCGCGCAGCCCGCCATTGCATGATGCCGCGATGTTTGCGATGCAGTTGCTTGTGATGATCCTTGTAGTCGCGCAGCTGGCCCCTTAGGTCGCGGGCGCCGTCTTCGGAATCGTTGTGACCTGGCGCTATGACTGTCGTAGCCACTTTCGTGAGCTCGTCGACGGGGTTGCGGAATACACTCTTTACCTTCTTGAAGTCGGAAAGAGATAGGTTAGATAGGCTTGATGAATCCAGTGTGTCGCAGTCATCTTCATCGTCCGAGCTTGGTGGTGTCGAGTCGTCATTCGTGTGCATTCGTAATTTCTTCCGACGGATCTCCTCATCGTTCTCGTCGTCGATATCGTCACTTACGCTGTCTTCATCGTTTGAGTGCCTGTCGTTATCTGCTACGCCTTCATCTGTGATCGTGTCGAGACATTCCATGACATTCCTCATATCTCTATTCTTCGATTGAGCAGCAAAACTCTTGTGATACCCCGACAGCCCACGCCAGAATCGGATAGGGACCTCGATTTCGCCGAGTAATTCGTCTTTTTCACCTGACCCGTTAAACTCGCAGCATGTCTGTGCCTTGCGAAAGCTCTCTTTATTGCCTCTCCAGACCTTCAGACACTTGATTTCGTCTTCCTCGTCACTAATTTCGTGGAGCCAGAGAACTGCAAAAGCTGAGGTTCTGTCTGGTCCCATCTTGGATTGGCGAAACTCGATCAGCATAGCAGACGAGTATCGTTTGCGCACGGCCATAAATAGCCCTTCAGACCGTCTCTTCCCTTTTTCTTTCCATACCCCATCGTCAGGGTATAATTTGACACGTCCTATATTGGTTCTGATTTTGATCCTATTGCTAGTCAGACCATGATCAAGCCCGTCTCTCGGCTTCACGGGACCTCGGATTTGCAGAGTGCCATAGTCCCACCCGCTTATGTGAGGAGGAAGCTTGAGCTCAGCACTTCGCCAGACCATGCTTATCCGTACTTTCCCGTAACCGATTCCCCCAACAAGAGAGTAGATATCCATCTTCTGGCTTCGTTCCTTGAAGATCTGTGAGAATGGAAGATATACTAGTCCAATCAGGGGGTCATCTTCCCTTTCTCGCGCGTCACGCACACTCACAATGACCTCCGTATCACGCCAGTCTCGGATGAATCTCTCTGTTCCGGCGTTGAAAAATGGCTTTGAGTTCTTGGGCTTCGTCCGTGTCTTGAAAATCCTTTTGTGGTTCAAAATTATAGTGCAATAGCCGTTAGGCATATCATCGGCCTGTTCATCCTCGTCTTCTTGATAACCGGCATCACCGGTGTCTTCTTTTTGGAGCTTTCGAATCTGCAGACCTGTTATATTGTGAATCTGTATGCTAAGGATTCCGGAGACAAGCTCGCTACTCGGCGGTGCTGATACAATCACTGTAGCATCCCAAATTAGTGACCCCCGTTATAGATTAGGCTTGCGCGTAGATACAGCAATTCTTGTACTTCAAATGAGGACGCAGGGCAAGTAAACGGCCTTAGATCGGACTTACTAGAATTCTCAAGTTCGCGGTAGTCCTGTGCCTTCTGTTGCTGAACCTCTTCGTCATCTAAAGATTTGCCTGCCTCTCTCAACTTATTCTCAGCAGACTCCGAGACATGCCATTTGAGGTCGTCTTTGGTCCGAATATTCTCATTGAAAGTCTGCGCTTCGAGCTGTTGTTTAGTAATCCTCGTTTTCGCGAAATACCCGACAGACCAGGTCAGACAACCTGGCATATCCTCCTCGACGTCTTCACCGGTAAAGCGATCCTCTCGATTCTGGATTCTGTTCAAGGTTTCCCGGTTATGCATGAGGTCCTTTAAGTTCACCTCAACCCGACCCAAGTCATCATCTGCCGTCCACTTGTCCGAGTCCCAGAGTTGGAGACGCAGTTTCTCCCCAGCATTCACTTCTTCAGGTGTAACTAGAATACTAGCGTACTCGTGCCAGCTAGGGCTGTTCTCGCCTACTGCAATACGCGTTGAGGCAACAGGCTTGCCAAATTTGCCCCAAGAAACGGTGACATAAGCATCACTACTTCCCTGGATGGGTCCAATACCCGCATCGCCTTGCTTGAAGTCCGTCGCGCGCTTGATAAAAATCCAAACAACGCCAATGCTGGTAGTATCTTTTTTGAAGTCTTCACCGACTAGCATATCCTTCAAGTTCAAAGTCAAGCTCTTCGGCGCAACGTATTCCGCAAGAGCAGCATCAATGGCCGAGTTGACAAATGACGAGATAAGGGGAACATCTGTGAGGCTGAAGCTATGCTTGGACAATGGCATACATGATATGCTTGCCTTAGGCTGTCCGAGAAATGTCAAAGTACACAGCTCGATAAAGGGGGGATCGGGAGTAAGTTGGAGTCGTAGCCGAAGCGTCAGAATAATACCTCGAAGCTCAACCCATACTGGGATGGCGATGCCACCGGGAAGATAGAATTTGAGGTAGAGGTGCGCGTTCTTAGACTTAACCTTCAAAGATTTGCTAGAATTGCGGCTCCGGTAAGCAAGGGCAAGTTCTAAGTTGATAAAGTCCCCTTCCTCTGCCTCCATGCCTTCATGAAATGCGATCTCCTCTTGTTCCTGTTGCTTTGGACTCTCATTGTCCGAAACTTTTATGTTGTCTTTAAACCCACTCCCGTCCTTCATATCTTGTGACTGCTGGGAGTCTGTCCGGTCACTCGTAGACGATTCATTACCCTTACGCAATTGTCCATTTGATCCCACACTCTGACTAGCCGCGCCTGTCGGTAGCCATCGTACACCGAGAATACGAATGCTTTCACTTCCTTGGCCCATATCGTCCACGCTCACCATTTTGATAGCCTTAGGCAAGGATGCTTGCATCACATCTTCGATTTGGTCAACGAGAGAGGCGAAGAGATCTGGGTTCACTAGGGGCCAAATGGAACCGATAAGGCTGTTAAGCCAGTGGACAGACTCGGGTAATTCTTCATCATTTTTGACAATAGTCTGCTCTTCCTTGCGCGCAGCGTCCCAAGTCTCATCATCGAATATCTCGTTTGTCCTTTTGTTCATCCATTTGCCTATTCCAAAGATCGTCATCGCTCCGAGCCCAAGGATTACTATTAGGGCCAGCATTGGGCGCCATTGACTAACCCAAGCGCCATTATTATCAGAACGCCCGAAAACTTCTAGAGGAGACCAATAGGTAGGTAACGAAAACAGTAAGGCGACGAGAAAGCCAACTATCGATACTTCAATATAGATAGCTTGCTCGTAAGTAGTGGCTAGTTCTTTTCTCATAGACTCGAAGTTGGGCGGTGGGAAAACACGCTTCATTCCATTATGCACACGTTGGATTGCCTCCTGTTCAGATTGTAGGGTTTGTTCTGACTTGGAAGCACCCATGATGCCGGTGGCAGTGGTGTGATGGGCTCCGGGCTCGGGTTCATTCTCGGGAACTGAGTCAAGATCTTTTGCCGTCTGGTCGTGGATAACAATGGGAAGATGGGTTATCGGATCAGTCACCTCTCTCCCCTCGCCATGTCTTTTTTTCCTCTTCATGGCTTTGCGTTTTTCTCTCGGATCAAAAGTACCTGCAACGGCTTCGGTGGCCGACTTCTCACCCTTCTTTTCTCCATTCTTGCCCTCAAGTCTGTCGGTAGTCTCTCGCAAACCCTGCTGCGAAGTGGATTCCATCTCCTCTGCCTCGGAATTGTCCCCTTCAGAGGTAGATTGCCGTAGGCACTCTATGTCGTTAAGATTAGTGGAGGGGTATGGGTCATGACGGCGCTTGGGTTCGGTGTCTTCCCCTCTGAGGATGGCTTTGACAGAATTGTATGCTTTCCTCGTCTTAGAGTCATCCTCTGGGCCTCGCTGAGCTTGCTCTTCGTCTTGCTCTTGATCACCTAACTCTTTCCGGTGTTGTCTGTATCCCTGTACAGTAGGGATCGGGTGCCTACCGCTATGCGGCCCCCCGTGGATTCTGCTGGGAGCTGCGTCGCCTTGCCGTTCAAATCCATCTTGGTCTGCCATACTGGTATGCCAAAGTGACGGTAGAAAGGGTTCTCATCAGATAAAACGACTGGAATGGCAGCTACAAGAAACAACGAATAATTCACTAATCCGTCAAAACGCTAGTCTAGCGGAATCAAGAATAAACAGGACAATTTCAAGTCAACCATCAGCTGTGCTCGAGATATAATATTGGAGGAGTTGATCCTGTTTTGATGACATGATGAGTGACGTCGGACATCAGACTTGGCTTTCGTCTGCACCAAGAGCCAATTATAAAGGGTCTTCTTGTTTGCATTACAGGCAAGAATCACCAGCAGGAACCGTACGAGAAATACGCAAGGCGGATAGGTATGTATATAGATGTCACAGGGAAGTGAGTAGCACAATAGGGAGAATGAGGTCATGGGTGAAAGATTAGTGGACCAGCAGTTTTAAGATCGCTGTTCTATCGCCTTCTTAGCGGGGAACCCCAGCACGAATGCGCTGCTACAGAATGGTTTCAGGTACATAAGACCGGCTACCGGCAATAATGTGCCATTTAAATATTCTGCTGACTTGAGGGAAACACATTACATCATCATCTATCTCCAAGCAAAAACAAACTCAGTTATTTCTTAAGGTTATAGTCACTGTCAAAATTGAAACATGTATGAGAGTGATTATGCTTTCGGCTCATCTGTCACTCATTGGTATTAGTTGATTGCTTGTAAAGCCGGCATGAGATAAAAAGAAAACTAGATACATGATAGAATCCTCCGAAATACATAATTAAAGCATCCAGTTCCCATCGCAATACCAACCATTATACAAGTAACGCCGGAGTTAAACGCCAAGTCCAAAAGGCCCGGCCGGTAGATTTTAATGCTGTCTTTTTTACAAGTAGCCAGATAACATCTCGATATATCCCTATATCATTTTAGCCGGCCTCACCGGGGCCGGAGGAGATAGCACCAATAATACACATCCGGATCCGTCGCCCTGGCCTTCGGCGTCGGGATCT